>AZBX01000556.1:0-11956 GCA_000757755.1 Steinernema glaseri
TATTCAAGATTATGTTTATATAATAATAATAACATTTATTATGAATAAGATCGGTCACAAAATGTATATTATGTACAAGCACAGAGATCAACACTGAGAACGAGGCTCAGTTCGAGTGGTCGCTCCCGTCGTCGAAGTCGATGGGCACCTCCTCGATCGTTTCCACTCGGGGCACCTTCAGCGGCGCCTCCTCCTCCTCGTCGTCATCCAGGTCGATCACCTCCTCCTTGGGAAGCCCGGCCTGGGCGCGCACCCTCTGGCGGTACTCGGCGTTGCCGTAGGGCGTCCCGATGAGTTCGTCGGCGATGCGGCCCGCTTCTCGGAGCCCGGACAAGAAGGCGCCGTGGACGGTGGCCGGGTAGTTCCGGTTCGTGTGCTCTCCGGCGAAGTAGACGCGGTTCAGGCCGTTCTCAGAGCGGACTGGCTCTGCAAGGATGTCGTACTCTTCACCGGTGGCTCCTGGTGGGATGTGGCTGTAGCAGCCGCGCGTGAACTGGTCCAGGTGCCACTTGGTCAGGCACGACTCGACGGGCTAAAGCAGTCTTAGAGAAGTGAGATGAGACAAGAGCCTACCTCCTTGGGACAGTGATGGAACATGGCGCGGAGGACGTTCATCGTCCGCTCGACGATCATCGGCTTCGAGAACTTCTGGACGATGTCAGCGGCCTCGCCGGCGAAGATCGCCACGAGCACCGGCTGGTCATAGGGCGCGAAGAACATGTAGAGTTCGCCGCGCGAGATCTTCGACTGGCTCATGCGGCCGTAGGCATCAATTGACGTGTCCCAGAAGGCCTTCTCGAAGAAGAGCACCAACTGAAAAGAAAAGAGTTGTAGGAGAAGAGATAGAGATAGCATAAGAAGCAAAGGGACGAACATAATCCCAACTCACCTTATTCAAATTTCCGAATCCGAGCCTCTCAATGGCGCCTATCTTCTCCTGAGGTAGGGGCGGGTCAAACACGACACCCTCGCCGGGCTTCTTCAGCGAGTGCTTCAGAATACCTAGTGGAAGCGTACACAGCACGGCGTCGGCCTCGATCCGTGCCTCCTCATACTTGTCGCCGTATTTCCAGTCGTCCCGTGCGCTCTTGGTGTTGTTCTGCCGGTAGGTCACCGTACACCCGTTCGGCTTGTACTCCACTTTCGTCACCATAGCCTTACGCTTCACGTACAGGTCCATCGCCTGGTGGTTAATGATGGAGCTGAGTCCGTCCAGGCAGGACACGTGCGTCCCCTTGAGTTCGTAGGTGTCGTCCTGGTCCCAGTGCTGCAGGCAGATGTTGTAGAGTGAAGTGCCGTTCGCGTATTCAAGGTTCGCCAAATGGAAGTCCAACGCGTTTCGGTCGGTGGAGTTCATGTATACTTCGCTAAAAGCGATCTATCAAAGTCAGATAGGATTAAGCCGTAACATACACAGGCTCCATGGCTCTCATGTTGCTCAGCGCTCCGCAGAGCTCGTCGTCGCTTCGCTTTAAAGTGTCATACCTCTGAAAATGGAAGTTTGGTTACGGTAATGAACTTGAACCCACATCACAGAGATCCGCAAGCTCCAGCTTCATGCTATGGTAGAGCATCTCGTCCTCGACATCGTCCAGACCTTCTGACTCCTCGAAGTACTCAGCGAGATTCCGGACTCCGTACTTCTGCTCGATCTTCTCTATCTTCACCGATAGAGCTCTCATCTGCTTGACAACCTCCTTTGCCTCCTCCTTCACCTCCTTCTCCTGCGCGACGAGCGTCTCCAGCCTCTTCCAGAAGTCGAGCCGTTTCCTCTGCGTCTCCACCTCCTTCGCCTTCACAAGGATGTCAAACGTTTCGCCGAGGCTTAGGCTGCGTCCCTGGAGCTCGGTGACACTCAGCTCCTCGCTGATAAAGGCGCACGCTTGGAGGAAGTTGTTGAAGGCCTTCTCGATCAGCTCGTCCTTGCGCACGTCCAATGGTCGGCCGTTGGGACAGTAGATGGGACAGCGGCCGTCGAACTGGTGCAGGCGGGTATAACTCTGGCTGGCCAGGGTGAGCAGTGGGTTCCCGCGCATGCCAGTGATGAACATCGCGCCCAAGTCGGCGCATGCTCTGCCGCCAGTCTTCATGGCTCGGTAAGTCATCACACGGCCTCCGAATCGGGGCTGAAATATGACCATTTATATCCAGGAACTGCAGTAGTAGGGTTTCAGCTACTATACCCCTACAGGTCGATTTACAAAATCGATTAGATTAATTTTGGGTTGCATTAATAAGTGAGGCCAAGAAAGATTCAGATCAATTCGAGTTTAACATACCCTTGCTTCCAGAACGATGACTTCAAGACCAAAGTCTCTCAGTTTCCGAGCGGCTGCCAGTCCCGCGGCACCGGCTCCGATGACGACAACTCTCTTCTTGAGTGTCCTTATAGCTGAAGAAGTCAGGGTAAATGGAAAGGCGACAAAGAAGTTCTTCCTACGAGTGGCTCTGACGTAGACTCCGAAGTTTATGTATCCGAAGCGGTCCAGGAAGGAGTGGACGCGGCGGACGAGGCGCATGTCGCTGTTGTAGGGAGGCGGGATGATGTTGATGACGCTGACGAGCGAAACTTCAACCATCGGATCGGATACCCATTGATGGAGCTGAAAGATCACGGTTTTAACTTATGGGAACTAAACTGCGCAGCTCTGAATATCTCCCAAGAAGTCCCAAAGACGAGCAGAAGAGAGACGACTTACAATTCGATTCCTAATGAAGAGGTACATCATGGTGCTGGAGTGGTCGACGACGATGTCTCCGAAGACGGACAGCTCCTGAGAAGTGAGGCGATCGAACGGGAGTCTCGAGGACATGGCTGCGTATCTCAGCGCTGAAACGAACTTATAGCCAACAAAAAGGCACCTCCGAAACTCACAGACGTCGTCGTCCTCCCACGCCGAGATGTCCACCGTGGAGTCCTTGTCGAGGTAGAGCTCCGCGATGAGATCCTCCGTGGCCTTGGTGTTCCGCGCCGTCGGCTGGACGCCTTCGGAGGCGCGCTTCCGCGAGCGACTCGTCCTCCCCTCGGCGGAGGCCTCCTCGGCTGGCTTCATTCCTAGCGGCGCGGCGTCAAAGTCGACGTCGCCGGAGTCGTCGAGTGGAGACGCCGTCACTGAACGGCTTGATACGTTGTAGTCGGACATACAGGTCGATTACTGGGGTCCTGAACGTTTTGAGGATTATTATAGGGAATGGCACACCGCGAAGACTGTGTTAACGAAGCCGCAGCCCTCGCTCGCGCAACAGGACGATGGGATTTCGCGGTGGGACCATCGCGCCTCGCTTTATGGATGTTTTCGCGAGGACGAATCACAACATATGGGAAGCAGTCAAAAATCTATAAATGAGTTCGAGCCGGGCTCGCTTCCCAGAAGCCTCGCTTCCAGAAGCCCGACGAGCTCGGGTTCCTGTCCATCACTAGAGAGGAGTCCTAGATCTTCAAGGATGCATAAGGAGATTAGGGAAAGAAGCCTGAAGCACAGAAGGTTCCCAAATCACCAGTACACTTCCATACAGCGCATTCATTCTACGCTTCGGAATCCTAAATCTTCAAGCAAATTCATTCTACGCCTCGGTGCACGACAAGAGCTCCTTCTGAGTATTGTCATAATTGGGCAGCATCAAGGAATCCTTCGCAGCGTGAGCACCGGGGTCTCTAGCAGTTGAAGCCCTCTTGCTCGCGGCCCCAGATGACGGAACGATCTTCAACGGCTTCCGAGATACGAGCTTCGGCGACATCAGCTTCTTCATTGGCGATTGTGCGTTTGGAACGCCGGCCTTCCCTGCGGCAAGAGAGGCGCATCTGGTGATTCCTTCGCTGTCCGGGAGAGTCAGGCTCTCGGCTGAGAAAGTTCGCTCCGTGTACGATGTGTCCGCTTCTTGGCGTTCAAACGTCTCACGGAACTTAGAGAGACCTAGGACGAAGACAATGACTACTCCGCCAACATTGGAACGTACCTCTTAAAAGCTTCGAAGTTGGTGACAACATGACGATCCCGATCCTGCCGTCCTTCGTGATATTTAGGATAGCTCCTTTGTTGTTCTTAAGTGATACAGTCAGATAAGCAGTCAAAGGGAAGTAGCTGACCCGTTCCGGATAATAGCGAGGTGCCGAAAAAAGCGTTATCAGTTTCCTTCCACAGTAAAAACCGATGCCATTCTGCATTACTTGATGGCCCCTAATTACCATATCCACCTTCAGCTGCTCGCACATCTTTTCCAAGGCGTCTTCTCCGAAGAAAACACTGATTCCGCGCATAGGATTTGGGACAAAGCCACTGAGATCAAGCATTGGATCCGCCCATAGAAGATCGCAAGCCACCTCGCTAAGGTATGGCTCGTAGAGCGGTCTCTTTATCTAAAGCAAATCGTGTGTGAATCCTTCGTGAAGAAGCCTTAAACCTTTCGAATATCGTCGAGACTCTTCGCTTCAGAAGAGATTCCTCCATGCATGCAGAGGATGCGGCCGCCAACTAGGGCAGCGAGAGGTAGATACGCGAAGAGGTCGTTGAAGGCGTTGTAGAGCTGCTCACATTCGGGGGTTGGAAAGCGAGTCGCAATCTCCTCGTAGAATCCGTAGCTGCGATTTACTGATGGATGCTCGTGGTTGCCACGGATGAGGTAAAACTGGAATAGAATAAAGGCATTGGAGGAGGGCATCAGGATAAGCTTACCAGTTTGGGATAGTAAATTTTGTGGACGAGGAGACAGCAGATAACTTCCAAGGAGCAATTGCCTCGGTCGATGTAGTCACCCAAGAAGAGGTACCGTTGGGACAGCGATCCGGGAAGTTCGGGATTCTTCATGCCGAAGACCGAGAAGATCCTATGCAAGTCGGAGTACTGCCCATGGATGTCGCCTACTATCGCAACAGGAAGAGGAACATCTACAAGAGTGCTCTCGTCCTTAAAGACCGTCTTAGCCTGAGCGATAAGCGCTAGCACCTCCTCCGCGTCATAGGAGAGCTAAACGTGTGTGTTACGCGTTTACAAAGATAAAAACCAACCCGATCATCGGCAAAGTTAAGGTGTCGAGAAAGAAACTCGTCAAGATTGGTCTTCAGTTTGTCCCTCCCAGTAGCATTAGTTCCAAGCTGCCTTAAGAAGGTGATTGATACAGACGAGAAAAATACGAAGGACACGGTACCAAATATTAATGGCGAGTTTCTTGAACATTAAGGGGAATTTAAGCGATCAACCACCCAACAACAATGATATCAGCAAATGAGTTAGATTACATAAAAGTGTTCTGCGACTGCATGGCGTGATTATTCTCGTCTTCCAAGGTCCAGACTCCGCCTTCTCTCTGAGCGTTTGGAGCGGTCGTGTCCTCCTGGGGCGAGACAGCTTCCTCGTCCTTCTGCTCCTTTGCGCCATACATCTGCCCGATCCATTCGATCAGTTCAGCACGGTGGACACCGACCACTCTGTCCATCATCTTCGCAAATTCTGCCTTGGCGTCCTCAGTGTCCATGAGGTCCTTGACCCAACGGAAGAATTCCTTTCTGCTCGATCCACGAACTCGGTCCAGAAGATGAGAGAATCCCGCCTTCGCGCTTTCCAGATCGAGGCCGTCCTCTTCCAATGGGTCATCGAAATTCATCACATTGTGATCAACTGTAAAGATAGAGTTTTATGCCCATCGAAAAAGTAATGTATCTACCTGACAGGCCGAGCAGCTCTCTCCCTGTGTCGCCGTTTGACGCATCAAGGTAATCTAAACAAAAACAATTATTTTAGCTCAGCTCTAGCTTTATTCATACCACTAATACCAAATGCTTTGTTAATGTTTTGTTCGTCAGCCAGAGAGTCATCGCAAGTTGATTCGTTGTCCAGCTCTTCAGCGGCCTTGCGCTTCTTCTTTGGTCGCGCACACGAATGCGGCAATCCGTAAAGCTAAACCCAAAATTAAAAAACATTATGTCTTCCCTGCCGCCCACCTCAATCTTCCGCAGTCGCAGATGGCGAAGCAACGTGGAATTGTGGAAGTTAAGTCCGGTCTTCTTTAAGATTTCCCTGTGAAGCCACTCGAGACGATTTGGGACGTCGTCCACCTTCAGCTTGATGTAGGCATCGAGGAGCTTCTTCGCTTCTTCTGTTTCCCAGAAGCGTGTCGCTTCGAAGCTGGAGTTGGCGGACATTACGACACCTGAAATTTCTCAAATTAGTATTTTAGTACAAATGCCTCGCATGCAGTAAATAAAGGACACGACTCGTTATCGCAATATCTCGGAGAACCAGACAGACGTCTACAACGTAGAGACAGATTTGCAAAAGTAGACTTTCTCCCCCAACAGAAAGAGACAGTTTTCTGTCTCGTTCAGGATATATCTGTCCGAAACCACCAGGCTACCGTATTCTTCAACTGTCGTCTGCGTTGTTCATTCAGCTATCCCGAGCAGGTAATTTGACTCTAACTCGGAGCAACGCTTCGATTCCTCTTCACCGATCTCGGATTCTTGCTTGGGAACAGTTTCTTTACTGGGGAAGCATTTCTCAGTCTTGTTTTGTCTAATGTCTCCAAAACGACGCCCGGACGATTTGCTCTCAAGTCAAAACCGATGCTTACCAGGACGCTTTGCTCCAAAAGTAATGCGACATGTCATAGCTTCGATTACCAAAGTGATGCGACATGGTGTATATCATCAACTACTGAATTTGACATCAACATTTAAAGTGATGCAAGTTTGTCTTCGGCGATGGCAACACAACCATCGCTTTCATTGTAACCATTGCAAAGCAACCGTCAATAAAGAGAAACAACGAGCTGCACCTCCACGATTGGAAACGATCATTCACGAGTCATCGAATGATCGGCTGAGACAGCTCTATTTTTTCCTTCGAGAAATTTATGACTTTGTAAGTGTTCTAACTCGGCAGCTATAGGGCGCCTAATCCAAGCCGGAGCAATCGTTACTCTATCCACAAGTAGTTACAAAATACTCATTTCAAAAGCAATACTACGGGAGCAAATCGTCCAAATCCCCTCCAAAACTAAAATAATTGAACGCCGTTTGACATGGACATTTACCACCAAATTGCGCATAATACGGTAATACGACGGGGGTCAAAGCAGTGATACTGATACATCGTCGCCAAACGTTCGATGCTTCTCTGCTGATTTTAAGGAATCTTCTGTAGGAGCTTGAGCATATAGCTTCTCTTATTGCTTTCCGTCCTATAACTCAGCTTCTTGAAAGAAGCTCTCCAAAAATACGACTTTTCAATGGAAATTTCAAAACCAATGCTTCGTTCAAAACCTGAACGTGGGCAGGTGTCCAGAATAAAGCATTGCTTTTGAAACCTTCTAAGCTAATGTAACCTGTAATCTTATCAGTTATCCTATCATAATTCAGTTATCCCGAGCAGGTAATTTGACTCCAACTCGGAGCAACGCTTTGATTCTTCCCCACCGATCTCGGATTCTTGCTCGGGAACAGTTTCTTTACTGGGAATCATTTCTCAGTCTTCTTTTGTCTAATCTCTCCAAAACTAGGATAGTTGAACGCCGTTTGACATGGAGACTTCGGAGCTGGATCTTGGCACGCTTCACATTGCTTTTGAAACCTACTAGCGTACGTAGCCTGTAAAATCAGGGTTTCCTTAACGCAGTAGTATCACGAACGAGCAGTAGTATCACAAACGAGCAGTAGCATCACTTTTTCTGTATATATAGGGGGCACTTGAGACACTGCTGCCACTAGCATCACTTCAGTCAAGATGGACCAGTACGCACATTTGCTCGCGATGAACTTTAATTTGCTTCTGGCGCAGTGGTACGCCCAGCAGCAGATGAACTTCTTTAACCCTGTTGTTCCAGCGGCCGCACCACAAACGCCAGAAGCATCTGCACCCAACGCAGCCTCCAGAGCTGTAGAATTGGAGACGCCGCGTCGCACCGCGGCGTCGTCTTCTTTGGATTCATCAACGGGAGGCGCCACTTCCCCTCGGCGTTCCAGGAGAAGGTTCGAATGCCCCCAGTGTGGAGCAACCGTCTCCAGGAAGTTCCTCCTGGCCGGTCATATGCGAATCCACACTGGGGAGAAGCCCTTTCAGTGTCGCTTCTGTTCGAAGCGCTTCGCCGACGCCAGTAACCTGCGCGTTCATGAGAAGACGCATTCTCCGGATAAACCGTTTCAATGTGAAGACTGTGGCAAGCGGTTCACCCTTGCTCTCTATCTTAAGAAGCACCAGAAGAGAACGCATCAGCAGGTACAGCAAAGGTGAATAGGTCGAGTCGACGACTAGTAGAGAAGGTGACAAGAAGAGAAGTAGTAAGAGAAGAAGACATGAAGAGAAGTAATAAGTTTTTTTTGTTTGTTAGTAATAATTTTTTGATTGCGATCTTTTTGGCATTTTTTAATAATCATTTTTGAGAATCTCTTAACCTCATCTTGATATTTTTTTATTTAAAGTTATTTTTCTACGATGCATCTATTTATACAATCTTTTATTATGGCTTATATATATGAACCCTGTAACGGTACTATCCAATAAGATCCGTTACTCAAACCTCGAGGGACGGATCTTGCCCAGGAGATGCCCATCGACTTCGAGGCTCGAAGTCGATGAGCATCTTCTCGATCGTTTACACTCGGGGCTTCGGGAACTTTGACCATCGGGTCCTTTGCCCAGGTCACGGATCTTTGGGAAGGGTATAAAGTTTAGCTGTATATGAAGCAGATGGGGGGTGGGGTGAGCTCATCTTCTTACCAACCGTTAAATCACTCTCACCTTGGGCGACTTGGGTATATCCACTGAAATCTCACTTTTGTCCTCTTTCATTCGGTGAGTCGGTTGTTTCTTGAACGTGGTTCGTAGCTTAGGGGGATCAGGTCAGAGATTCGAGGGGTGCAAGAGTTCCTAAGGCCGGAGGTTCGCTTGACTTAAGAAGCATTGCTTTTTATCAAACTGTCTCTTTCGTTTTTTTCAAACAATCCATTTGATTTCGGATCCCTATGTTTGGTTTTAAAGTGAGGATACGACTTTTACATGGAAGGTCTTCTGCTGAAGGGTTAGGCTCCGGCTGAGGCCTCATTCTTTGATTACTGGATATATATTTTTCTTCGAAAAAGTCCGTCCTTTAGTCCCTTATACTGTATATGTTTTGATGGAAGGATGCGAAATATCGACGCTGTATGGCTCGTCACCCCTAAATTGATCGCTACGTTCGGTGTGCCAGATCGATTTTTCACCCGCCGTCTCCTCTTTCATACCTTCCCCCTGCTTATGATAAACACAAATATTTGTTTGGCGTGGATCACGTGCTTTCAAAGAGTGTTTCAATTCAGTGTTTGCAAACTTCTTCCTTCTGAAATTTGGTTTTTCTTCGTTGATCTATCTTCTTACCGCGAGTTTTCGTTTCGTGATTTTCTTCTCCGATTTTTCTAGTCCATTCTTTCTTTTTTTCTGACCTTCTCCATTCTCCATTCTCTTTCTGCTTCCGGGACGCTTGACCGCTAATTTGCTTACTTGTTTTCGCGTTTGTTATTTACAAAAGGTCCCGCGAAGACATCCCGTTATGCAACTTTCTTCCAGAGCGACCGCCTCCTCAAGAAGGAGGCTCTTCTTCTCCGAAGATGTCGAATTTCCTGCTGCGAAGCAACGACAGGCCGAATTCTCCAACAAGTCATATGCATTACGACCGTGAGTTGTTGTGAATCCGTGAAGAAGACTAACGCGTTCGCAATTCAGGGTATGGACAAGGATCTTCAAGTTTCCCGATTCAACAGCGGACGTTCCAACCTTCGAACTACGCATCCTCCTCCGACGTCCAAGATGTCCATCTCAAGCCAGAGGACCCGATGGCCACATTGTGCTTCACCTTCGCCGAGTAGCGTTGACCTGATCTTCTATCATGAAACAGCTGTTTTAGCGTAGCGTCAAAGTATTTGATCGCGCATCCATGTATGGTGCTAAGAAGGCAGTGCCAAGTCCACCAGTCAGCCCGCTCTCTCCACCTGACTCCATTCACCTTAGTTCCAGTAGTGTGCCACATAATTTCCAACGAAGTATGTTGCTATCAATATATTCTTCTTAATCTATTGGATTCTAGGGACCGCTGACGCTTTGGAAGGGAGCTATCGGCAACGGAGTCGTGTGGGGCTTGTCAGCCGTCACCGAAATCGCCATAGCCGATGTGTTTGGCTTCCCTAGGTAATTAGTATCCCTATTTGATTTTGCTCATCTTTTGCCATTTAGGAATATTGTACAGGGTGGAAGCACAGAGAAGTTCTGGAGACATGTTTGGCTCAAGGCGATCACCGCTTTCTCCATGATGCCCTTCCACATCAGCTCGTTTATCGAGACCGTGAGGGTGAGGATGGATCAAGTAGTATGTGCTATAAGATATTATTACTGTAGAGCGAATCTGGGTTAGGAAGCGATGATTCCCGCGTGACGGACGTCCTGACCCGTGGCATCGATCGTCTTCGTTTCGACTTCTTCGGCGCCAAGGACAGCAGTCGCCGCTTCTCAGTGCTTCACTTGGCCATCCCTGGTGTTGCCTACTACACGTCACATTTCTTGCTTTCTCACTATGTTCAAAACTATCTCACGTCTACGGCCAAACGCTATGTGGTACGGTATCCTAACTAGTTTTGATCTCATCCTTCATTTAGAGCAGGAAGCCGCCGAATGAGCGAACGACTTTCCACACCTATATGCCACAGATGGTGGGTCAGATGGGGTCCGTCTTGATCACTGACATCCTGCTCTACCCCTTTTCGACGATCCTCCATCGCCTTTACATACAAGGTATGTCTATTGAAGGACGTGGAATAAGTCTTGGCTTCCAGGAACACGCACCTTGATCGATAACCTGGATACCGGGACTGCGGCTATCTCCATTACGGTCAAGTACAGCGGAATCTTGGATTGCTTCAAGAGTGTTGTCAAGAATGAAGGCTTCTGGGCTCTATATAGTGTATGCTATTCATTCTTTATCTATCTGTCATTGAGTAGCTACTTTCTAGGGATTCGGAGCATTAGCGCTCCAATGCGTCCTCAACTTCATGCTTCTCCGCCTTGTCCGATCGGTTTTCGACCACGGCCGTGAAGCTCTGCAGATCAGCACTGTGCCGGTTGTTTCTTCAACCCACAGCTCCGCTCCCTCGAGTCATTTCAACAACCCTTCCCATGCCAACTCCGCATTCCTGGCATCACCGACTCACCCTGGAGCTAATATCTCGCGCTACGTCCCTCCACCCCAGCCGATGGCTCCGGACTACTATCATACTGGTGGATCTGTCTTTGGCGGCTTCCCAGGGCCTTCTACAGCGCCAACCTATGATGTGAATGCTGTAAATGCCGCCGCCACTGGAGACATGACGAGGCAACCGAACGACCGGCATAGCTCCTTCGCGTCGGATGACTTGCCTTGGAATGTGGCGCAATCCAACCTAGACAAGACCCATGGCTTCTAAACGTGCTACGCGGTAGATCATAAGAATAGATTTTTAACCTTATTTATGTTTCCTTGTATTTAACTAAAACGGTGTTTCTGTGCATTAAACGCTTTTGTGGTGTTTACAGAAGGTCAGGAGGGATGGAAGCCGCGCTGAAGGGGTATATAGTCTGTCTAGCTGAGGCCTTCTGTCTAGGTTGGCGTAGACGGATGACCGTGTCTGTTTCTTTACTCTGCCTTCCCTGAAATGCTGTCTAGACAATATCTGTCTAGACTTTACTCTGCTTTCCCTGCAAATGCTGTCTAGACATTATCTCTGACGGAGCGAAACCTTGGGAGGAAGTGTTCAGTTGCATCTTGATCTCGCGTCCGTTGGTGTGTGACACTTCAACTTGCTTCTTGGGTCTCAAAACGCGTTGTCTGCGTTTGTGCGTTTCTTCGCGGTCTCGTGCGATTAGGAAATTGCTTCGCTGTTTCGGCTACTGTGGCGTGGAGTTTCTGCGTGTTGCGGTGCAGTGATGTCACTCGGGTCCCGAAATCGTGCGGGTACGGG
>AZBX01000562.1:0-16556 GCA_000757755.1 Steinernema glaseri
GGTAAAACCGGAACCGGAACCGGAACCGGATGCATCCCTACTTCCAATAACCTTTGCTGATGCACGCAGGTTTTGTATGATCGGAAATGATAGTTATGTCCGTTGGGTCTGTTCTATGCGTGCGTTTTCTTGTCCTTTGCATACAAATGGCTAAATACCGTTGGTTGTGTGACATAGCCACAATGGTGGACCTATTTTCCTAAATACTGGTTGTGCGATGGCTACTGCCATCATTTGGGTGGGACAGCACAATATCAAATGAAACACAAATGTCAAGTGTAGTTTGAAGAATCCACTACTCCAGCACGTTTTTTGTGGGATTTTGTGTTGAGTGACCTACCGCTTAACATGTCAAATCTTTAAACTACAATGTTTGAAATTTACAATTCTTCGAATTTTTTCTTTCTTCGGTCTGAGAACTGCATCGAGGTCGTGACAGAATATCATTAGGTAATAAGTCATAAGTCATTCAACGCAAGTGTTGTTTTCAACCCCGAGAATTAAAAACATCTGCTACCATGGCATGGAAAGAATAAATTTTTCTTCTTATTTGTCGCTTTATGATCAGTCTCAGACCTGCCTTCCTTTACCGCTGTTGCAATGGACGAAAAGTGGTCGTATTTGTACATTATTATGCTTTACATTACGGCAGCTGGGAGCATCTCGGTTAAACCCCTTTGCATCTACATTATTATTAAGAAGACTCCGAAATACATGACATCAGTGTCCTACTTTATTCTCAACGAACTTATCTGGAATTTCGTAGGAAACTTAATGTTCACATTAGCACATCCTATACCTATGCTGCCCGCGGTTTGCTTTCGGATGGACGGAGTGGTCGGCTCTTTGCTGAAAACCGAACTACAACGATCGATATTCCTCATTGCAATTGTTATCACTGTGTTTAACTGTGTCCTGGCCTTTGTTACCACTTTCCTGTTCCGTTATGTAACAATCGCCTACAGCAGATTCATCTCACAGGTTGACAAGGCTTGGTGTTACTTCTCTTGTATTGTTGTCCATTCGGTTTTATCGATTCTTGTTGCTCTTTCATTTCATTACTGGTGGGTTCCGATTAGTGAGTATCCTTTTCTGACTGACCTTCCTGAAGACAAAGAAAATATGTTTTGCTACCATCCCGTAGGAAGCGAAATCGTAACTGTGTTCTCCTTTTTCTTCTCTTTCTTCGGAGTTGCTCTTTTTTGTGGCATTTTATTTGCTGGCCTTTCTATCCGCGAGTTGCGAATTCAAAGCAAGCACATGGAGAAGAAAACGTTATCAATGCAAAAGGAAATACTGAGAAATTTATTAATCACCGCCGGCATAGCTGCATCTCTGGGTGGGACACCTCTCGTCATTGCGCTCTTCTATTTATACAACAATCAGCTTCCCTTCTCACAAGCTATTGTATCCGGATCACTGGTGATTACACTGAATTTTGGAACCCTTTATGCATCGCTGGTATTATCCAGGTTTAAGGCATATCGAGAAGCGTTTCTGGGTTTGATCAAAGGCACGTGTAAGACGCTCCAGGTGGCGGTAGGAGTCGGCAAACAATCGAATACCATCTCATCAAGTACTATCTTCTAATGTGTAGATAAATGATGTGTTGTGCTAAGAGGTATAATAAATATTGACTCCAGTTTAATTTGTGATAATTTAATTGGTAAATACGTAAAAGATGCCCTTGGTTGTCTGACATATAATTCAGCAATAGTAGACAGGCAGAAAAATTGTCGATTTCAGTCATGAGGGCTGGGGTGGCTAGCGACCGATACTCCTAAATCCTTGTTGTGCAATGGCTAGTTTGAAGAATCCATTACTCCAGCATGGGGCTTTTGATACACATTTAAACTACAGTGATCAAAATATACTATTCTTCGAATTTTTTTTCTTTCTTCTGTGTAGGGAGGTCATGATAGAATGTCACTGCGTAATATGTCATTACAGCAGAAACGAACACTTATCAAAGCAAGTGTTGTTTTTAATCCCGTTGTATGGATAGTTAAAAACATCTGCTACCATGCCATCGAAGGAATAAATTTTTCTTCTTATTTGTCTGAGACGTGCCTTTCGTTATGGCTGTTGTAATGGAAGAAAAATGGTCGCATTTTTACACTGTTATGCTCTATATTACGGCAGCTGGGAGCGTGTCAGTTAAACCCCTTTGCATCTACATTATTATTAAGAAAACTCCGAAATACATGACATCAGTGTCCTACTTCATTCTCAATGAACTTATCTGGAATTTCATAGGAAATCTTCTATTTAGTTTAACACATCCTGTACCTATGCTGTCAGCGGTGTGCTTCCGGATGGATGGAGTAGTTAGGGACATGTTGAAAACTGAGCAGTAGCGTTTGATATACTCGATTTTTATCCTTGTCTGCGTTGCCAACTTCTGCTTAGGCTTTTTCAACACGTTCGTATATCGCTACGTCACACTGGCTTTTAGTAGCGCAGTGTTAGGATCGTACAAGACTTGGGGGTACATGCTCTGTGTCACTGGCCATTTCATTGTATCGCTTCTTGTTGCTTGTGTCCTGTACATCTGGCAGATGCCTGTTAGTGAGTATCCAAAGGGTAGCCTTCCAACAAATACCCAGAATATGGTCTGCTATTGTCCTGGTGAAAGGGAGATCATGATTGTCGCCGTCTTATTTTGCTCAGCTTACGGAACAGCTTTGTTTCTCTTCGCTTTGCTTGCTGTATTGTCAATTCGCGCTCTGAGAAAATGCGCACTGCTGATGAACAAGAAGACGCTTAGTCTCCAGAAGGAGATTTTAAGAAATCTTATAATCATTATTGGCAATTCCTTGATCCTTGGTGGCGTACCGTTCGCTACTGTTGTGCTATATTTTCTGTATCATATCAATGCTCCTTTACAACGAATAGTTACATCCTGCGCGACACTATTCACTCTGAACTTTAGGACCGTATACGCCGTCTTGATCTTGTTCTTGTTTAAAACATATAGAAAAGCTGTTTTGGTTCTCCTTCGGCGGTCGTTGGCAGTGACTACCATGTATAATCCAAACAGTGCTATTTCACCTGCTTTAAATGTATAATAAATGATAAATGGTATGTACCCGAGTGTAACTGACCAGTTAGCCGTCCATGTTATTCTAAGTCCAACTCGTATTTCGTCCTATGACAAAATGATCAATAATTTCTTCAATTATTATGTATAGGTTTTTTGCAAATTCAAATGCAAATCCGTGAGTGGCCAATTCAAAGCAAGCATATGCAGAAGAAAATGTTATCTATGCAAAAACAAGTATTGAAAAATCTTTTAATCACCGCCGGCATATCTTCAGTACCTAGTAATCTTCAGGCATATCTTATTTTTGTTATGCTGTTTCATCAAATACAAAAACAGAAATCTGTTTCATCAAATACAATTTTTAATGATGATTAATATTTGTTCAATTATTTTGTATAGTTTTTTGCATGATAGAAGTAATTTGCCTATAATTTCTTATAAAGTAATTTCCGCGGTATGCTTCACTTTTGTTTTTCTTTTGATAGCTCGATTCTGAAAACATCTGCTTCCATGCCATGTGAAAAACGTAGCCCGTTTTATGTGTCACCTCGCCTGTCTCTGATAAAAAAGCTCATAAGCCGGAAACATTTGCTTTCATCGGTGTTATGGTGGACGAGACATTCTTTTCGCTCTATAGCAGCATACTTTACGTTATGGAAGCTGGCAATATTTCTGTCAAGCCCCTCTGTATCTACATCATCATTACAAAAACTCCGAAATATATGCAATCCGTTTCTTACTTAATTCTAAACGAACTTCTCTGGACGTTCGTCGGCAACCTTCTATTTACATTGGGACATCCTCTACCTATGCTCCCAGCGGTGTGCTTCCGGATGGACGGAGTGGTTGGCTATTTGCTGAAGACCGAACTGCAACGATCGATATACTTTACTGTGATAGTTGCCGCTGCTCTGAACTGTGCGTTGGCATTTGCGCTTACTTTTCTATATCGATATGTAACCATCGCCTACAGTAGTTTCACCTCACAGCTTAACAAGGCTTGGTGTTACCTGTGCTTTATTATCGCTCATTTGGTTCTATCACTTATTATTGTTTATGGTATTTACATCTGGAGACTACCGATCAGTGAGTATCCAGTAGTCGACCTTCCTGATAGTACCCGGAATCTGTTCTGTTATCATCCTGTAGGAATCAAGATCATAATTGTCTTCTACGGCTTCTACGCTTTATTGGGAGCTGCCACATCTTTCATTTTGCTACTTGGTGGCCTTTCTGTTCGTGAGTTGCGAACTAAAAGCCAGTATATGGAGAAGACCACTCTTTCTATGCAAAAAGAAGTCCTGAAGAATTTGCTGATCACAACCGGAGTAGCTTTCTTTCTTGGCGATATACCTCTCTTCATTTTGATTTTTTATCTGTATAACAACAAGCTTCCCTTCGCACGGACAATTGCTTCAGGGTTAATGCTGTGTACCGTGAACTTTGGAACCGTCTATGCACTGGTGATACTAGTGAGGTTTAAGCCCTATCGAGAAGCTTTTCTGGATTTGGCAAGATCAGCACGCAATATCCTCCGAAAACTGGTGCGAGAGGAGAAACCATTAAATAGTGTGTCATCGCATACGTTTTTTTAATATGTAAATAATGTCAGATGTGAATAATTGTAATAAATGTTAATGTGAGCTTCGGCGCCGAAGCTTTGTGGGGGTTTCAGCCCTGTACCATTTCATATACTAGCCTTATTCGAGGTGATGTAGTGTCATCACCTCGAATAAGGCGTAGTCGTTGTCTTTTCCTTTGGAGTTCCCTGGAGTTGGAGGGCCCTGGAGTTCCTATCGATATTAGGGAAAATGGGGAATGAAAATAAAACCCAACAAGAGGAAGCGACTTCTACGAGCATCATTCCACAAGAAGCAACAGTCCATCACTTGGCCGTTTTCTAGTGTGTTAGAGGATAGTGTTTCTAGTGAAACTAGAGGATACCAAGATCCAGGTGTCACCGGGAATTATGTCTGGGGAATAAGCTCCTATCCCTCAACGCAAGTGTTGTTTTCGGCCACGCTGGATGAACTGTTGAAAACATCTGCTGCCACGCCATCGAAAGAATAGTTTTTCGTCTTATTTGTTACCTTAGCGAAACACTTATGACCAGTCTCAGTCTTGCCTCCCCCAAGGCAGTCATAATGGACGATAAATCGACTTACTTCTATAGTGTAATACTTTATATTACGGCAGCCGGGAGCTTATCGGTTAAGCCCCTCTGCATCTACATTATCATTACGAAGACTCCGAAATACATGACATCCGTTTCTTATTTCATTCTAAATGAACTTCTCTGGAATTTTATCGGAAATCTTCTATTTACTTTAGCACATCCTATACCTATGATGCCGGCAGTTTGTTTCCGGATGGACGGAGTGGTTGGCTATTTCCTAAAAACCGAAATGCAAAGGTCGATATTCTTCATTGCGATTCTTAT
The DNA here is from genome assembly GCA_000757755.1 of Steinernema glaseri. Lineage (NCBI taxonomy): Eukaryota > Metazoa > Nematoda > Chromadorea > Rhabditida > Steinernematidae > Steinernema > Steinernema glaseri. The sequence continues at coordinate 5,484 of AZBX01000562.1, forward strand.
AGCTGTGTTCAACTGTGGTTTGGCCTTCGTAACCACTTTCCTGTTTCGCTATGTCACAATAGCCTACAGCAACTTCATCTCACAGATTAACAGGGCCTGGTGTTACCTGTGCTGTATTATTGCCCATTTGATTGCATCGCTTCTTGTTGCTCTTTTATTCCACTTCTGGTGGGTCCCAAGTAGTGAGTATCCTTTATTGAGTGACCTTCCCAAAGACACACAAAGTATGGTCTGTTACCGACCTGTAGGAATCGAACTCACAGTTGTTTGCTCCTTTTACTTCGCTTGGTTTGCATGTGATATACTGTTTTCCCTCTTATTTGCTGGCCTCTCTATCCGTGAGTTGCGAATTCAAAGCAAGCACATGGAGAAAAAAACGCTATCTATGCAAAGGCAGGTATTGAAAAATCTGTTAATCACCGCCGGCATGTCTGCATTTGTGGGTGTTCTACCTTTAATCATTATCATCTTCTATGTGTACAACAACCATTTTCCCTTCGCACGGGCTATTGTATCCGGCTCATTGGTGATTACGCTCAACTTTGGAACGCTGTACGCAGGGCTAGTACTAGTCAGATTTAAGGCTTATCGAGAAGCGCTTCTTAATTTGATCAGGTCAGCGCGTAATGCACTCCAGGTGCTTCTGGGATTAAGTAAAATGTCGAATAACGTTTCAATGAATACTATTTTCTAACGTGAAGATGATGTCTCATATTACAAAGTGTAATAAATGTTAGCGTCAAAGACTTGAATTATTTCACTTATTAATTGGGGTCGCAGACATCTGCTTTAACGATGTATGAACATCTACAATAAAGAAGAATGAAAATTAGGCACTAACAAGCGCGTGACGGAGCTCGAACCCGGACTATGGGTAACCGGGGTCATTGAAATCTCAACATTAAGAAACAGAGAGATGTATAGTTTTATCTTCAGGAAGTTTGATCGATGGCGTTGGAGATCTACGTATGGGATGATTTCCTAAATGACATCAGTCTCGGCAATAATTGCATCACTTTCTTATCGCCACTCCGAAAATTATATTTGGAAACAAGTTGTTGACAAGAAATATTGGTGTACCATCCAGTGGACAGTAGCTTCTAAGACATACACACTGTTCGTCCACTAACTCACGCAAAAAACCACTCATAGAATAGTTGTTTTGATTCGTTTACAGTAAAAGGGTGCTATACAAACAAATGATGTGTATTGACAGAAAAGGAGCAGTATACCAAACTCCAATTCCACCGATCGCTAGGAGACTGTACCAGCTCCTTTGGTGTTTTTGGCAGGTTTAATGATTTGAAAAGTTTTGAGTACTATCTTCACAATCCTGGGAACATGTACACTTCTTTTTGAATATTTATGGCTATCTCACTTTATTTGAACGGCAAAATTCATCTGCGATTCTCCAGACAATGTGTTCTTACCCTTTAGGTGTTGTTTGGTGTATTACAGAGATATATCCACACAAAATGACAGGTAGCGTTTCAAAGCTCGGTCAGAGATAACCCTTCTGTTCTCCGTCGTGTAAACAGTGGCGGTATTCCCTGTTTTCGTGGCTTTCCCGTCCTTGATCTGGAACAGTCGGTGATGCTCAAGTACGTAACGTTGACGTTATCATTCCTCTGCCTCACTCTTCTTGTCGCCAATGCCGCTCTATTTGAGTTTACAGTGATCTGCATGGAGGACGGTTGGTTAGCTCTTTTTCCTACTATTCGGTTACATATGGTTACATTTCAGAGAACCACGCATTGCACTTCTCCTCATACGAGCAGGGCATCTTGCTCGGGGTCATTTCTATCGGTTGCATCCTTGGAACCTACCCATCGATAAAGTTGCATGACTACTTTGGCTTCAAATACTGTTTTACCCTGATGGGTCTTCTCTCTGCAGTTGGAACCCTTGTGGTTCCTCTCTTTGGACATATGTTCTATGTTATTCTCCTCGACCAGCTTATCCAAGTATGCGTACGTCCTACTTGATCTAGTTTAATGATTTTTTTGCAGGGAGTAGCTCTGGCTTCGGCCTTCCTGGCGCTTGGCGTTCTACCCGCTGCCATTGGAGATGACAGCCAGAGTGGATTTTTTGGCTCGATATTAACCTGTAGCATGCAGGTAAGATAAGGTATCCGAATGGCATAGAAACCTCCGCTCAGCTTGGACCTATTCTTGTCATGCCTGTCTCCGGGTGCCTATGCTCGTCCCATTTCGGTTGGCAAGGAGCTTACGTACTCTTCAGCGCTTTCACGACTGTCGCATTCCTACTGTTCTTTGTGGTCTATGAGAAGTACACGGAAAGGAAGCAGTATGTCACATAGATCCTTTATCCAAAATGATTAGCTATCTAGGCTCTCCCTGATCAAGGGCTCCTACCTGGAAATCAACTCATTGCACGACGAGAACGAAAATGAAACCTCGTCCGTGCCTTATCGATTGATCTTCGCCTCCGCTTCCTTCTGGGGCCTGATGTTTGTCGATTTCGGGGACACGTGCGGTTATCAGCTGTTTATGTTCTACGGCCCCACATACCTAAACAAGGTAATTTTTGATCTGAACACACGATCTCCGGTGCTGCTCTTCCAGGTGCTCCATTATGAAATTGAGGAAACCGGCTTCTTCGCTGCGGTGCCGCACTTACTGTCCATGCTGTCCAAGACCGTAGGAGGCTTCTTCCTGGACCGTTCGTCCTGTGTTAGCGCTGGGTTGAGAACGATGTTGTTTATCGCAGTATCAGAGATGGGAATGGTGCTCTCCTTCGCTGTGCTCGCCTTTGTGACGGCGGAGACGGCCTTCTTGGGACAGGTGATGCTCAACATGCTGACCGTCTTCAGCGGCCTTGCCTTCATTGGAATGATCAGTGGTAGTCACATTGTAAGTCATAAAATGTCACCATCACCCGATAAGAGGGTGGAATCCATGCCGGATGACCTCCAAATAAACCAATTATGATGACCAGTTATGATCACCAAAGAGCGGTCACATACCGTATTTAGGTAGGACAGCAGTACGCGTATCTGCTCACCTCCGCTATAGCTGTCCAGGACAGTATCGCCGGCTTGGCGGTACCTCTCTTGGTATCGCTTATTGCGCCAAATTACGCGGAACAAGAGGTAGGTTTCTGTCGATTGGTATTGTGAGTAAATATTGAATACAGTGGAAACTTGTGTTCCTGGTTCTTACGACCATGCTGCTTGCTACTACTTGCGCTTTTCTGCTGCTGACAAAGGTAGAGCCGGCCAAGTGGACGATGACGCAGATCAAGTGAATGTGAGACTAATGATGACAGTTGTAGAAGATATGGTTTTTATAAAGTTTTAGAAAAGATTAGCAGTATTGTATACGTATGCAGAGTGTGTTGAGATTCTTCTGGATTTTTTGCGAGTTCTACCACAGTCAGGTACCATGGTTTATGAGAAGGCAAGGCATGCTGCTTACTCACTAATGGTTTTCCTTGAAACTGATTGCTTTATTACGTACGCCTTATATTGTGAACTACGACGCGGAGCCAATTATGGTGTCAATAATATAAGTACCACACTTGAGCATGTGCTTCTAAGAAAACATTATGTTAACGGGATACAGCTATATACAAAGTTCCTGCGCAGCTTTCTCGCCCCTTGCTTTTGTCCTTCTTCTCAGTCCTGTTGCTGTGATGAACGAAGGAATCGCATTTTTCTACAATCGAATACTCGATGTCACAGCTTTCGGAAGCATAGCGACTAAACCTCTCTGTATTTACATCGTCATCACAAAAACTCCCAAGTACATGAGGACCGTTTCGTACTTTATTTTAAACGAGCTTCTCTGGAGTTTCACTGTCAATCTTTTGTATTCGCTAGGTCACCCGCTCCCTATGATGCCGGCGATGTGTTTCCGGATGGATGGACTAGCTGCCGAATGGATTAAAAGCGAAGTACAACAGTTACTGTACTTTATAGCGATTATCCTTAGCGCCGTCAACTTTACCGTTGGTCTCGTTAATACGTTTATATACCGTTACGTCACCTTACACTTCTCCGCTATCTCCCGATTTCATAGAATTTGTGGTTGCGCACTATTCGTGGTTGCTCACTTGATGATGTCACTATTTGTGGCTTTTCTGTTTCGCTTCTTTCAAATTCCTGTGTTAGAATACCCAGAACGCAATCTACTTGAAGACAGCAGGAACGTCTTCTGCCTTGATCCTCACACAAACATTCTTTTTTATGCAATCTTCTTGTTTTTTGCCTGCATGAGCATATTGCTCGCGCTATTCGCTGGTTTATCTATCCGTGAACTAAGGATGAAAATACACGCTATGAAGAAGAAAACGCTGCACATGCAGAAGGAGATACAGCGGAATCTTTTGGTCATCACCGGGTGGTCGGTGCTTGTTGGTTTCATACCGATGTTCATCTTTATCCTTTTTGTTTGTCATGGCAAGTGGCCCTATGCGCGATCAATTGCCCTGATCTCAATGATGCTTCCCTTGAACCACGGCACCTTTTACGCAGCCCTCATCTTGTACTTATTTAAGCCCTACAGGAAAGCGATTGTTGATATCCTTAAGGCGTTTAAGAGCATTTCAATTAAAGCACTACCGATATGCTGCTCAAGGAAGATCACAAACACTGTTGTAATGTCTGGCAAAAATGTGAAATATTAAATGAACAGCAATAAATATTAAATTATTATGGCACTGATCTACGAGGAAAGGTATACCGTGTCAAGAACACAGTCAGGTACTATGGTTTGTAAGGAGAGAAGGCATGATGATTAGGCACTTTCTATGTAGCAGTTTGTCGCTGCTTGCTACTACTTGCGCTTTTCTGCTGCTGACCAAGGTAGAACCGGCCAAGCGGACGATGACGCAGATGAAGTGAATGTGAGCCTGATGTTGCCCATGAAAGTTGAGTTGTAGAAAAAATTGTTTTTATAACAGAGTTTTATAAAAGATTAGCAATGTGTGCACATGTGCAGGGTGTAAAGAATTTCTTCTGGATTTTTCTTTGTGAATTTTTCCACAATTGGTTACTATGGTTTGTGAGGGGAGTAGGCACGATGATTAGGCACTTCTTTTGCAGCAGTTTGTCGCATCAAGCTTTGCATATAAAAGCTACACAGTTATAACGTTTTCAGTGTTTCACTGATCGTTTTCTTTGATTCTTTAAGCAGGATTTTTTATTAAGAGATTAATTCAGTTAACCGTGAACAGCGATGTGGAGCAAATGGTGTCTGCGATAGTTTTCAATGACATATTTAAGCGTTGTACTTCTCCAGCTGCTTCTATATGAACAGTAGGTTATTGGGAACACAGCTATTTGCAAACTTCCGGCGTAGCCTTCACGTCCCTCTGTGCCCTTCTTCTCAGTCCTGTTATTGTAATAAGCGAAGAAATCGCATTCTTCTACAATCGAATTCTCGATGTCACAAGTTTAGCAAGCATAGCGACTAAAGCTTTTTGTATTTTCATCGTCACCACGAAATCTCCCACGTACATCCGGACCGTTTCTTACTTTATCATTAGTTTCGCTTTCAATCTTGTAGTTTCACTAGGCCACCCACTCCCGTTGATGCCGGCGATATGCTTTCGGATGGATGGACTGATGGGCGACTTGATTAAAACCGAATTGCAACAGTCATTTTACTTTATAGCGATCTTTCTTACCGCTATAAATTTCTGCCTTGGTTTTGTAGCAACCTTCATATACCGTTATGTCACCCTACACTTTACCACTATCTCCCGATTTTATAGATTGTGTGGCTGCGCATTATTTGTATTTGTCCATTTGATAATGTCTCTTATTGTGATTCTACTAGTTTCCTTCTTGCACGTCCCTGCGAAGGAATACCCAGAAGCCCATCTTCTTAAAAACATCGAGAACGTCTTCTGTTTTGATCCTCACACAAATATTATTTTCTGGTTGTCTTTTTTATTTTTCCGTTTTCACAACCGTATTGCTTGCACTATTCGCTGGTTTATCTATCCGTGAACTCAGGATAAAAAGTTACTCTATGGATAAGAGGATTCTGACGATGCAGAAGGAGATACTGAAAAATCTTCTGATCATCACCGGGTTTTCTGTGCTTGTAGGATGTATACCAGCTGTCATTTATGTGCTTTTTGCTTTTCATGGCAACTGGCCCTATGCACAAGTTATTGTCCTGATATCAAAGCTACCTCCTTTAAACCACGGCACCTTTTACGCAGTATTCATCTTATACTTATTTAAACCTTGTAGAAAAGCGGTTGTTAAGATGCTTATGGACTTGAAGAGTATTTTAATTAAGGCGCTACCGATATGTTGGTCAAGTAACAGCACGGACACTGTTGTAATGTCTGCGATAAATGTGAACTAATAAATGAACAGCAATAAATATTAAATCAGCAGGTAGTGAAGGCACTTAGCTCTGAGGAAAGGTCATCCCACGTATATCGTGTCAAGAACATTAATCATATGGTTTGTGAAGAGGAAAATCATGACGATAACAAAGAAATAACTTGAACAACAGAATCATTGGAGTGAGACATCGACGTGGACAGTTCACTATAAGCGATTACCTTTAGTTAAGAGAGTATATTGCATTAACTAGAACAGGTTGTTAGCACATATGAAGACCTACACGTGGGCACCTGCTTCTATGAGGGCACGACCTTAGAAAGAATACATCCACCTAAAATCAGTGACCCCTTCAGTGCATCATCAGTGACCCCTTAAAAATTCGAGCGCCCGTAAATTGTGTTCTTCTTCTCACTCAATTTTGTTGTTTTGACGAACAACGAATTCTCTTACGTCTGCAATCGTATTCTTCTGCGAGTTCTACGACAGTCAGATACCATGGTTAGGCACTAATGATTTTCCTTAATAATGATTACCTATATTACCTACACCTAAGGTGGTTACTTACGAACGGAGACAATTAAGGTGTCATTAATATAAGTGCTACACGTGATACACACGCGGCAGCTGCTTTTATGAGACCATCAACGGCTTTTTCGAAGAAAACATTATGTTAGCGCGTACACAGCTACTTATTAAGTTCCAGCGCAACTTTCCCGCCCCTCAGTTGTCTCCTTCTTCTCAGTCAGTTTTGCTGTTGTCATGGACAACGAATTCTCTTATGTCTACAATCGAATTCTTGATGCTACGACTGTTGCCAGCATAGCGACAAAACCTTTCTGTATTTACATCGTCGTCACGAAGACTCCCAAGTACATGCGGACGGTTTCATACTTTATTCTGAACGAGCTTCTATGGAACTTCGCTGCCACTCATATGTACTCGCTAGGCCGTCCGTACGCTCTGATGCCAGCGATGTGCTTTCAAATGGATGGACTGATGGGCGACTGGATTAAATCCGAATTCCTACAGTCGTTCTACTTCACTGCGATTATCGCTGCCATTGTCAACTTTTCCCTCAGTTTCGGAACCACTTTCATATACCGTTACGTTACGCTGCGCTTCCCCATCATCTCCCGGTTTCAGAAAGCTTGTGGTTTCGCCTTGATTGCATTTGTCCATCTGATGATGTCCCTTGTTGTAGTTTTCGTGTTTTCCTTTCTGCATGTCCGTGTGAAGGAATACCCAGAACCCTATCTTCTTGAAACCACAAGGAACGTCTTTTGCTTAAATCCTGACACACGAATTCTCTTCTATACTGCCTTGTTGTTTGTAATCTGCATAACCGTAATGATCGCGCTATTCGCTGGCCTATCTATCCGTGAACTCAGGATGAAAATACACGTTATGAAGAAGAAAACGCTGCACATGCAGAAGGAGATACAGCGGAATCTTTTGATCATCACCGGGTGGTTTGTGCTTGTTGGTTTCATACCAATGTTCATCTATATCCTTTTTGTTTGTCATGGCAAGTGGCCTTATGCGCGTACAGCTGTCTTAATCTCAATTCTGATTCCCATGAATCATGGCAGCTTTTACGCAATATTTATTTTGTATTTATTTAAACCGTACAGAAAAGCGATGGTCGATATTGTTAAGGCGTTTCAGAAATATGCAAGAAAGGTACTACCACTCTGTTGTCCAACCAACACCCTTGTCGTATTGCCTATCAGAACTGTGAAATATTAAGTGAACATCAATAAATATTAAATCAGTTGGTAGTGAAGTTAGTCAGCTATGAACAAAGGTCATCCAACACATACCGGGTCCAGAACATTAATCATATGGTATGTGAGTAGGGAAAGCATGACGATAATAAAGAAAGAAGTACATCAATAATAGACGCTATCTGCTGTCATCAAAATGTGACACCACAATAAGATATAAGCACGATGTGTTCAGATACTTCAGCTTCCAGAACTTCCACGTCTGATGCTACTGATTCCCGTGACGTACACGACGGGTGATGCATAAAATACTGTACTAGAAACGTGTGACAAAGGTCAAGTGTGCATACGCTTCCTTTGTAGCGCTTCATCCTCAGGTTGAAATAAGTTAGGTGTAAATATTATTCACTGCAGTAAATAGTACACATAGACCTACACATATGCACCTGCTTCTATGATGGCTTGACGTTAGCAAGAACACAGCCACTTACAATATTCCAGCACAACTTTCCCGCCCCACAGTTGTGTCCTTCTTCTCACTTAGTTTTGTTGTTGTGATGGACAACGAATTCTCTTACATCTACAATCGAATACTCGATGTCACAGCTATAGGAAGCATAGCGACTAAACCTCTATGTATTTACATCGTCGTTACGAAAACTCCCAAGTACATGCGGACCGTTTCGTACTTTATTCTGAACGAGCTACTCTGGAATTTCGCTGCCAATCTTATGTACTCTCTAGGCCACCCAAACGCTCTGATGCCGGCGATGTGCTTCCGAATGGATGGACTGATGGGCGACTGGATTAAAGCCGAATTCCAACAGTCGTTCTACTTCATGGCGATGATCGCTGCCGTTGTCAACTTTTGCCTTGGTTTCGGAACTACGTTCATATACCGTTACGTCACACTGCGCTTCCCCACTATCTCCCGATTTCAGAAAGCTTGTGGTTTCGCCTTGATAGCATTTGTCCATCTGATGATGTCCCTTGTTGTGGTTTTCGTGTTTTGCTTCATGCAGATCCATGTGAAGGAATACCCAGAAGCCTATCTTCTTGAAACCACAAAAAACGTCTTCTGCTTTCATCCTGACACACGAATTATTTTCTATACTTCCTTGTTGTTTTTTGTCGGCATAGCCATATTTATTGCGCTATTCGCCGGTCTATCTATCCGTGAAATGAGGATGAAAGTACACGCTATGGAAAAGAAAACGCTGCACATGCAGAAGGAGATACAGAGGAATCTTCTGATCATCACCGGGTGGTCTGTGGTTGTAGGGTGTATACCAAATGTGGTTTATGTCACTTTTGTTTGTCATGGCAAGTGGCCTTATGCGCGTGTAGCTGTCTTGATCTCAATTCTGTTTCCTTTGAACCACGGCACGTTTTACGCCTTATTCATTTTATATTTATTTAAGCCGTACAGGAAAGCGATGGTCGATATGGCTAAGGCGTTCCAGAAGTATGCAAGAAAGGTACTACCACTATGCTGTCCAAACACCACCCTTGTCGTATTGCCAATCAGAACTGTGAAATATTAAATGAACAGTAACGAATAAATTATAAATGAACAGCAATAAATATTAAATTGGTTGGTAGTGAAGGTAATAAGCTATGAGGAAAGGTCATTCCACGCATACCGTAGTAGTTCAGCCTTGGGTTGAAATAAGTTAGCTGTGACTATTATCTACTGCAGTAACTAGTACACATAGACCTACGCATGTGCACCTGCTATTTTTATGATATGACGTTAAAAATTTCCAGGATAACCTTCCCGCCCATTGCTTGTGTTTCTCTTCTCAGTCCTACTGTTGTGATGGACAGCGAATTCTCTTACGTCTACAATCGAATTCTCGATGCTACGGCTTTTGGCAGCATAGCGACTAAACCTCTCTGTATTTATATCATCGTCACAAAAACTCCAAAGTACATGCGGACCGTTTCGTACTTTATTCTGAACGAGCTTCTTTGGATTTTCACTGTCAATTTTCTGTTTTCGCTAGGTCACCCGCTCCCTCTAATGCCGGCGGTGTGCTTCCGAATGGATGGACTGATGGGCGATTGGATTAGAGCCGAATTCCAACAGTCGTTCTACTTCATGGCGATGATTGTTGCTGTTGTTAACTTTTGCTTTGGTTTCGGAACTACGTTCATATACCGTTACGTCACACTGCGTTTCACCACTATCTCCCGGTTTCAGAAGGCTTGTGGCTTCGCATTGTTTGCATTTGTCCATCTGATGATGTCCCTTGTTGTGGTTTTCGTGTTTTGCTTTGTGCAGATCCCTGTGAAGGAATACCCAGAAGCCTATCTTCTTGAAACCACAAGGAATGTTTTCTGTTTCAATCCTGATACACGGATTATTTTTTATACTTCCTTGTTGTTTTTCGTCGCAATCGCCATATTTATTGCGCTATTTGCCGGTCTATATATCCGTGAGCTACGGAGCAAAATACACGTTATGGAAAAGAAAACACTCCGCATGCAGAAGGAGATACAGCGGAATCTTTTGATCATCACCGGATGGTCTGTGCTTGTAGGATGTGTGCCAGCTGTCATTTATGCCACTTTTATTTGTCATGGCAAGTGGCCCTATGCACGAGTTATTGCCATGATATCTATGCTGTTTCCTCTGAACCACGGCACCTTTTACGCAATATTCATTTTGTATTTATTTAAGCCGTACAGGAAAGCGATGGTTGATATGGCTAAGGAGTTCCAGAAGTGTGCAAGAAAGGCACTACCACTATGTTGTCCCACCACCACCAATGTCGTGTTGCCTATCAGTGCAACGTCTACGGAACGCCGCCCTAGGAGGACACGCCCCGTCGGTCCCAAGAACGCCTGAGGGCTCTCGCCCTCTGCGTGACTCGGGCCGCCGCGCGAACATCAAGCGGTCAGATCCCGTCCAGTCTCATGTCCCCTCTTATCCATTACCCATCACCTGTAGAATTTCACTTCTATATATTAAATAAAGCTTCGCTTAAAGGGACAGTCCGGTCAGAAAAAGTTGGCAACTTT
>AZBX01000567.1:0-47498 GCA_000757755.1 Steinernema glaseri
GCGTCTGAGAGCTCAGCTAAGGCCTCAGTCGCAACATGGTTTTCTTGCTTGAGGAATTCGCTCATGCGTTTGAGTTTTTCGTTCATGCATTCGTACACGACACGAAGACCTTCGAGGGCAGCGTCACGGTCGGAGATCCATCCCCTCATCTCTGTGAGTCCTTCCTGCAGGGCTTCAGAACTAGCTAGGGGCACAATGCCTAGTTTGTGGCTCTGGTGGTTTAATACGACACACGTAGGGCACAAGGATACGAGTGTGGGGTGACATCCGAGGCACTCCATCACAGGACAAGAAGCGCTCATTCTTGCAGAGCACTCACCACACTTCCAATGTTCATGTGGCCCAGAAGGGAGCTCCTGTTCTGAGGAGCTCTGGGAGAAGGGCGCCGTGGAAACGAAAATTTCCTGTGGCCTTCCCATGAGGAGCCCGCACGTGGGACATTTTTGTTCGCTGTGGGTGCTGAGCCAGCGCTGGATGCAGTTCTTGTGGAAGGCGTGACGGCAGTTTGTAACTATTACTTCTTGCTCGATGTCGGTCATCAGCCAGTCCAAGCAGATGGAGCAGTTCGGCCGTTGGAAGGTGGATGACATTGTAAGATCATGGGATAGATCTATCCATAGAGATTCATGCTTATATGCGCCCTGGTGGTACTTAAGCGATGCGTGTAATGTTTCTCAACGCATCGCTTTTTTCTTGTTTTTCTTGTTTCTCAACACAAACGTGTTGTGAGCTCGAAAAGTTATGCACAGATCTGTTTTTACTTGCAGTTTATCATGCGAAAACAGCTAAACAAGGCTCGTGGACTGCGCACCGCTGAGCATAACCAGCATTTCGGGTGAGGGCCAAACTGGACTATGCATCTGCATCAGGACTGTGCGAGACCCGAGACTCAGACACCCGAGACCGAGACCCGAGACTCGAGACCGTTTTCAAAAAACCCGGGACGAGACCGGGACGAGACCCGGGACGAGACCGAGACGAGACTTCGAAAAATCAATGCTTACACATAGGCTCAAATTCCGCTCAATTTTAACCAACAACAGAACACACGTTTAACCAACAACAGAACTCTTTTCTCTTAACAAATAATTCATAGGCAGCTTCTGCAAGGTATTCAAATCCAAACTTGTCCGAAGATCATCCAAAGTTTATTCAATTCAAGACCGAAAAGTCTCGGCCGAGTCTCGGCATTTTACCCGAGACCGAGACCCGAGACTTAGTCTCGGCCAAAACCCCCAAAAACCCGAGACTCGAGACTCGAGACTTGCACAGCCCTGATCTGCATCCTCGTTTTTAGTTACCTCTTATCATGCAACCTGCACCCAGCACAAACTACAAATCGTCAACTGCGCACCGTTTTCACAGGTGAGCGGATCGTCTCCATTCGTGATACGACTAAAACGCAAATTAATTCCGAAAATTATCGCTGATTCAATAGCAGTGTGTCCCGCACGGATATACCGAGAGCGAGCGCGTGAGAGCGAACGATAGTCGCTGAGGGCGGTTGCCATTGGCGTAGTTTTATCGCGTTGTTAGCATACGTTTATTATTATATGTTTGCATTTGTCGAAGGGCAGATCGTCTCCATCTGGCATTATGTATACCTTCGCGTCGTTCGCGTCGCATTATGTATACGTTTCGTAACATATATTTGATGCGACTAATTTATCGTTTTGCAGTAATTGGCCTGCTGAAGGCGAAGATCCAGGACAAGGAGGGCATCAATCCTGACCAACGGCGCCTGATCTTTGCCGGTATTCACGTTTTTAGTCGTCACTATTTTACTGTTTTTGTTTAGGAAAGCATCTCGAGGACGGACGCACCTTATCCGACTACGACATCCAGCAGTAGTCCACCTCACTTGGTGCTTCGTCTCCGTGGCGGCATGCAGATCTTTGTCAAGACACTGACCAGCAAGACCATCACTCTTAAGGTCGAAGCCTCTGACACCATCGAGCACTTGAAGGCGAAGATTCAAGACAATGAAGGCATCCCTGCCTACCAACAACGCCAGATCTTCACCGGTATTCACGTTTTTAGTCGTCACAGTATTTTACCGATTTTATTTAGGAAAGCAGCCCGAGGACAGACGCACTTTATCCGACTACAACACACAGAAGGAGTCCACTCTCCACTTGGTCCTTCGTCTTCGTAACGGCATGCAGATCTTTGTCAAGACGCTCACGGGCAAGGCGATCACTCTTGAAGTCGATTTGTAGAATAAAGTTTGCACCACGCAAATCATGTGTACTTATGGGGGAAGGCGTCACAACTGAATATGGTTTTTGAGGATAACATTTGGTTTCCTCTACAGCCTTCATCGACTTGATCATCCACTCCTCGAGCACCCAGTCATTCAGCAGCTTCACTCAGCATTCGACTTCAGCATTCGACGGAAAAAGAAGTCCAAAGGTCGCTTCCTTATGTTCCAGCGGGAAAGCGTGTCTTTCACACGAGAGCGCTCCCTCGGGCAGAAGAGCGACCTTCAAACTGTTGCTCGAAGATCGATGGCGTGATCGCCGTGCATGGTCGCCAGCACTGCAGTGGAGTCCGTTCCTTCCTCTTTCATCCCATACTTCGCTTGTTTCTCTTCTAACAGTGTTGCGCGCTGCTTGGAAATTCCGCGCATATTATCTGCCGCATTCTTCGGGCCGTCGTGTGTGGCGGTGACGCGAAAGACGTTCTTATGGCCCCTGTTTCAGATATCGATTTCTCCAAAGTGAGAAACGTCGAAGAAGATGCCGACCATCGAAGTCCCTGTAAGTTTATTTATGTTTAACAATCGTTTGTTTGTAAAACTCCAATTCGATGGAATTGAGCTTCGTGAATTTCCTCTGCCTTTTCCTTATTTTGGATGTGCAATTGTATGTCGTATTGTCGAATGCTGAGCGAAATGCTCGAGTAGCATCGGTTTTTGGTTTCCCGACGCGGTGCGAAATTCTAAATTCTTGAGACTCCAAACTGCTACTTTATCTTTCTGTTTAGTTTCTTTCTTCGTGATTTTTGTATTATGTTTGATTTTTGTATATTGTATATATTCAGAGCTGCTTCCCAGCGAAGTTCAATAGATCCGGGCTGCGTTGGATGGATTTCCTTGCTCCAACTTTTATATCTTTCCAGCTATTCAAATTATCCACTTTTATTGAGCCCGCTTCTGTACAAATTTCTGAATGTTCACTTACCAAAGTATCAAGCTTCTGTGAACCTGGCGGGCTCTGAATTTTGCCCTTTCTTCATTTCTACTTCTTCTATCGAGAATGAATGAAAATTTGGGGATTAGCTCATGTATAATCTTTATTCCAGGACGTGTACATCGTCTCCGCTGTGCGCACTCCTATCGCCACATTCCGCGGGTCCTTCGCCACTCTCTCCTCGGTGGATCTCGGCCACGTCGCCGTGTCCGAAGCTCTGAACCGCTCCGGAGTGAAGCCAGAAGACGTCGATGAGACTATCGTGGGAAGTGTGCTCACCGCCAATCATGGACAGAATGTCGCGCGCCAAATCGCCATCAAGTCCGGTAAGAAGTGCTCTCCTATCTCGTGTTAAACCGAACTTTCAGGAATCCCGACGACTTCTCTCGCTTTTACCGTCAACAAAGTATGCTCCTCGGGGCTGAAGGCGGTCATGCTCGCCTCGCAGTCGATCCAGCTCGGCGTGCGCCAAGTAGCTGTCGCCGCAGGGACAGAAAGCATGACTCAAACGCCGTTCTACATGCCCCGCACTGAACTCGTGTATGGCGATGTGAAGATGACCGATGGAATCCAAAAGGACGGACTAACGGACGCCATGCTGGGACAAGCCATGGGCATCTGTGCAGAGAAGACCGTCAAGGACTACAAGCTGACGAGAGAGGAGCAGGACAAGTACGCGATCCAGAGCTACCATCGCGCTGCCGAAGCATGGAAGTCCGGGGCGTTCAAGGAGGAGGTTGTCCCCGTCACGGTGAAGCCACGCCGAGGCGCCGACGTCGTTATCTCCGAAGACGAGGAGTACAAGAAGCTCATGGAGGCGAAGGTTCCCTCTTTGCGGCCCGCTTTCATCAGCGATGGAACTGGAACCATCACCGCTGCCAACGCTTCTTCGATCAACGATGGAGCCGCCGCCTTAGTCCTCGCATCCGAGGGATACTTGAAGGAGAACGGAGCCGCGAAGCCTCTCGCCAAGATCGTTGGCTTCGCCGAAGCTGGTGGCGACCCAGTGGATTTCACGATCGCGCCGGTCGCAGCCGTCCAGAATCTTCTCAAGAAGACCGGGATTTCGAAGGAGCAGGTCGCCAAGTGGGAGGTGAACGAAGCGTTCGCCGTCACCATACTCAGCTTCATCCGCGATCTTGGGCTCGACGCCGAGAAGGTCAATGCTCGTGGTGGCGCCATTGCTCTTGGACATCCCATTGGGTAAGCGAGATCCTTCTAATAATCTTCTACGCGAGTGTTTCAGAATGTCCGGGGCGAGAATCGTCGTAACGCTACTGCATCAGCTCAAGGAGGGCGAATTCGGAGTTGCCGCGATCTGCAACGGAGGCGGTGAAGCGACGGCCGTGCTAATCCAGCGGTGCTAGAGGGGAAGGTTCCATGAGCGGGTCTCGTTCACTTTTAAGGATTCCTATAATGTGATAAACTATTCTGATAAACCTATTCTTATCTTGTAACCGAAGTAAATGTGGATATCACGAAATGGCTTTCAGGGATGACTCGAGGAAGGAGATTTCCGAGCCGGAGAGAATCTTCTCCAGGATGGCCACTGTCCTCCTTTTGTTGACTTTTCCGTGTCGGACAGCAACCTAGTAAAGTGACCCGCTGAATGGACCCAATGAGCAAACTCTTTGATTTAAAAAATAGGTGTCACTTGATGATACATCCTCTCGTGAGGGCGTTGACATGACTCAGAATTCAAACTTTCTTCTCAGGGACGGAAGTGACGTCACATCGCTTATCTCATAACCGCTTTTTTGCATTTTTACAAGTATGTTAGACCTCGGACTGCAGATTCAAGGCTCTAAAGGACTCGCGACCGATCAGAACTATATCATGAGAGCCCGAGCACTGTAAAGGATAGTGATGGAAGTTAAAAGAAATTAGCCACTTGTCCATGGACAAGAGCTAGGGGGACCAGAGAACCACTCAAAAGGGGAACTTTGGTGCCAAAAACCGAGCACCACCTCTACGACAATCGATAGGTGTACTGATCTCGTTATCAGATGAATCAGCCGCTTGTGTTTGCCCACTGTTGCGCGCACACCAGTCGTGCTTTCACGCCTTGCTCTACCTTGGTCTTGCCTTCTTTCAAGATGGTCTGTCACGAGCATAACGTGTGTCTTGAGGCCTGTTTGTCCATTTTCTTCCCGGTAAGACCGGCATCCATTGCAACCCCCTTACCAAGGTTTCCCTTTGCAGCCTATAGCCGTTTGGGTCCATCAAGGCGAGTGCTGCTCCCATGTCCTGGTCAACTGGCTTCTTAATATGCTGTCCTTCGGAATTCTGGGCATGGTCCACGCCGTTTGGTTCTGCTTTGTCCGTGAGGACGACTGTGTACTTTGTGGCGAGCACCATAACACCGTGGTCATCGTTGAACAGCATGTCCACCAACCAGCTATGAATCCTTGCCATGCCGATGGCCCTCCGCCACCGGCGCAACCCGTCAGGTCACACCCTAATATGGAGCCGGAAGGGTACTACGATCAACCTCCACCGGCGTACAATGAAACTCCCTACACAAAACGCGGATGTGAGTGATATGACAAGTGTGATATAAAGTGCATTACTGGTGATTAGAATCAATGAAAGTCATATGCAATTACAAGTGTGTCACTTATGCAATCCCAAGAGCACATCGTCTCGAGCATCGGTGGTTCAGTGGTAGAATGCTCGCCTGCCACGCGGGCGGCCCGGGTTCGATTCCCGGCCGATGCACATCTTTTGTAATTTTTTCTGATAGTTCTCTCCATGCAGTCATAACATCCGAAATATGAAGGATGATATTTGAGTGATAGTAAACAAAGTTCTCTCTCCTCTAGCTTTAGAACCCAACAAAGACCCAACATGATATTTAATGATATTTAATAGTCGTTTTCATTCAACACCCATAATCTCTCTTGACGATGGGTCATCGAACAGGGACAGGACTATTTAAAAAGTCAGTGATCTATGGTGGCAGCCCACCAGAATTTCCAGTGATCAAATTGTATTAGTGATCATAGTAAAGGTGATTCATAGAATAAAAATGTTACATATGTCCTATAATTTCCACATGTTTTTGCTGCTGAATGTTATGACAGCTGGAATCTTAAAATAAACCTATTTGGTTTAAGAATTCCAACGGATTCCCACCCTGCTTTCTAATGTCGTTTTCTTGGGAAATTTCAATTGGATAGCAGAAAATTTATACGATCAAAACTTCCCTTTATGTCCACAAATAAAAGTGTTAGAGTTCCACCAGGTCGTATTTTTCGGTGTGCAAAAGCAGACACAGACATAGGTCAGACAGACAGACATTGATCGCGACCACGCTAATGGCCCCAAAAAAGTTACCTTGGCTCCGTTCCAAATCACGAGGCAAACTACGTTTATCCGAGCTAAGCAGGACTGTAATGAATTCCTGTCAAGGCATTCTTTTTTTTGTCATGTCGACCTATTTATATTAATCTTCAAAGCGAAGTAAATGCTACGAAAATGTCACAATGTCAGGTCGACCCGGGTTGCCCTTTTAATCATCATAATGCGCCGCTGTCGACTAGAGCGAAGACATTGAGCCGCACCAATACAAAGAGCTGTAATTCTTGCGGAAAAATCCTTTCAGATGGATGCAGTGGTTCGGAATTTTAAGGAACGAACATTATTTGCATAGATCGATGTTGCATTTTGGCGCCATTGGCACTCTGCCTTGTTTGTGTGGTGCTTGCACTTGAAACGGCTCCCAAGCTTCGTGTTTATGGACAGACCAAACATGTGTGTCCTTATGTTTAAGGTCACAGGTACCACCCACGACTGAAGTTAAGGATTTTGTAAAATCGTAAAATGTAGTTTACCAGTTCAAAAGAGATTTGTTTCCATTTTCATGAAATTATACATATTTCTAGCTCTTGCAAATAGTTTTGTTTGTACGTTTCCCATGTACTCTACTTGTTCAACGGAGATTAAAGGTGACCAGAACTGAGCAATGACGAAAATATGTATAATGCATGGCCTTCAGGAACAATTTAAAGCCATGTTTCGCCTATCAAACTTAACTTTTCTTTAACTTAATTTAACTTTTATCAAAGTACGAATTGATTTGCAAAACGTAATGTTTAAATTTATTGCATTTTAGCTAAGATTTTAGCTAAGAGCCTTTAGTGAGTTTCCCTTTCCCAAATACTTTTGCAAATGGTGCAAATTGCAAAGGTTGCAAAATCTATAGGATGTTCTGTATATTAAAATATATCTCTATCATTTTCTGCTTAACTTACGACAGTTCCGAATCCTAATTTTGGTCTACCAGCCCTATGTGAAACGAGCTCCAATATTTTCACGCCTGCACCCTATTTTTTAACATTGTTATGTCCTTTATGTTATATGTTATGCCCGTTAAAGTGTTTGGCACCATTTAAGTCGTTTGTGATGTCGAAGCACTTTTATTTTTAATTTTTTTAAATTTCGTCCGCGTGCCAGACAGTTTCATGATGTTTACAAGATTAAGGCTCCACAAACACTTCAGGAAAATGTCATAATAGCAAAAATTGTCGCAGTTCTTTCCCAGTCGTAAGAACTTTCCGTTAGAACTACCTAATAACAAAAAATATCAACCACATTTCGATCATGTATTTCGTGTTTTCTATCGTATTCAAGTTTTATTATATTGTCAAAGTGTGCACAAAATTATATAAAATGCATGCCTTTACGAATACGTACAGGAACATACAGCATGGCTACCTGCAGGAACTTTCTTAAAGGTCACGTGCCTCATTTAGTCGCAGTTAGATCGGATTCTCTTGACTTGAGTTACCGTAACCCAGGAATAGTTCCTTCACTGGGTAGTGCCACTTCTAAGTACGATGTTTTTCAGCAATAAAAAACCGCAAAAATCTCGTTTGCATCACAGTGTCGACAGTCACAATATACATTTGAGTGTCCTCTTTCATTTCGGTCAGACGGTCCTGTCTGCCAGACTTGCCCTTTGCAGCGCTGTTCACCGGACGAGCGTAGTTCTAAAGGTAATTAAAGAGTTATGGTCTGTCCAGCAGTCTTGGTCAACGATGTCCCTTCCCTCTGAGGATTATCACAGAGGCACAGAACTATTAAACAATGTAATTTGTAAATGTCACCCCCTTAGGGACTGTTGACTCATCAAGGGGATGTGCTCATTTGGCCGTCGTCCCCTGGGCTTTGACGATATTTAAATGGATAAGGTTTTACTTCCATGCATCGTTCTCATCAAGGTTCCCAGATTACATCTGTCTTGGCGATTTATTTACCGAACCCAGAACCTACAGCCCGGAACAGGTTTTGGTTCAAACGTTTCGGCTTGTCGAATTGCTCTGATATCATACTTTTAGCTTTATTTTTATGGATTGTGTTCTAACTTGTTTTCGAGAATTCTAACTTGACAGTAGACGCTAAAGTAGGTCATAAAGCTAAGGAGTACATGGTCTATAGTAGCAAAGCAGACTTTACGGCTCTGTTCGCAACTTTCCTGTATCAGTTGTTATTATGCACGAGCCAGAGTTAACCCAAGTCATACTCAATCTACTGGACTGTGACCATAACATCACCTGAGCACCAAAGTACAATTCCTTTACTCTTACTTCCTTGCTAAATACTCCTAAAGCATCATAAATAAGTGAATGTCCTCGAAAAAGAGACGTCTGCGTGCACTGTCTGTCTGATACCGTATATCGACCTTCTAGTCATCACTTCCTAGTACGTAGCCATCTTTACAGTGTCTGGGCTTGTTTGCTGCAAGAAGGACGCAAACAACATTCCTGAGACTCAGACGCTTCGTGTCCGACAAACAGCATTGTTTGTGAATCCTTCTTTGCACTTTCGATGCACTCTCGTACCAGCCTGCACCAGTCTCCCCTAGTGTCCGCGGTCTTCTGTGGAATTTGACTTTTCGGACCTCTAAATAAGAAGAAGTGTTAGGTGATTGGTCAACCACGCTCTTGATGGCTCATCCTCCCCATGGCACGAAGCGCGCCTACTTAAAGCGTCTCTTTTTCGGCGGAACATGCTTCTTATCGGACGTCTACGATCTGCGACACTCACGCGCCCGACGTATCCTACCGTAGTCCGTCTGGCGCGGCGCCCAAGAACGCCGCCCGCCGACGTCTCCATTCGACCGAAGCGCGTGGATCAGTGCTTATGTCACCGCGTGCCAGGAACGGACGGATCTCTGGCCAAGCGCTTCCTTTCCCACGTGTCTATGCATATGAGTGCACTTTGGGGACGTTCGAATTGAGGGATGCGCGTGTGTTTTTAAGTTAAGGGGCGTTTCCGAAATGTGGGAGGTTCCACAGTATTTCGTTTTAAAAATGGTCGCATTCGTCGGGGTTTGTTAAGAGGTCGGTTGCTGCAGATAGTTCCCTGGTCATATATCCATATACGGTATTGGCTTGGAAAGATAGAGGAATTCTTCTTTATTTTCATGTCTTTTTTTGCTAGCTAACTATTCTCTGCAAGCTTATAACGTGTAGAAATTTTGCAAGGATTTTAGCCTTTTAGAGATTTGTTCGAAATTTCGTTCTTAAGCACTGTACACCTTTACTCTTAACGGTATTTCCGATGTTGCGTCACACTGATTTTTGAATATTCATAAAATAGGCTTTAGTCAAAGCACTTTCGATCTTTACCCGATCGGCGTGGAATTTTTTTCGCAAAAGTACATTGCGCTCATGATGAGCATTTGAAACAAATACAGTGAGCCCAAAGCTTTGATCGCACACAGATTGGTCTTCGGCCACATTCTTAGTTGAGCGTTTCGATCTAAGCAATTACAATATGCTTATTTAACTTATATTTTCAGCATTTTCAATGTAAAAGCAGGAGCCTGATGCAGGCAAACGTTGTACGAATGCCTATCGCTAATTCATCTTTTTTCATTGCTTTTCGCTCTTTCATCTTTCACCGACACTCAAAGCCCGATCTGTCGCGCCACCACAAAACATCCATTGACACTGGAGCACATGGCTAATTCATTATTCATGCGATAGTAGAGTAAATTGAACGATAGACGGTGTGGTTATACACCCACAGATCGTATTAAAAGCGTTAAAACATACGGTGAATCACAAAAGACGTTCAAAAATGGGGGACGACATCCTTGAGAGCTTACGTAGTCGCCAATCTTACATGGTGATCCTTCTCGAACTTCGCGAACCAGTTGAGAACACCACCGAATGTAACTACATAAGATTAGGCGTTGTTCAAAGAAACATATATCTATTTCTTCCAGAATGATAAGACAACTAAAGCGAATGCTACACATGAGTAGCGTACTACGCATACCTCAAAATAGCCCGGCCTACAGGTACACAATACTCATGTCGTTGCCGGAGATCTACAAGGGATGCGAAATCGAAGAGCTTCTAATTAAACAGAAGCTGGAGAGTAAGCTGACTTTTCTACACTTTATAAGAATGACCTTTCTTTAGCAAGACATGGAATGCATCTACTTATACTGTCAGCTTGTAAAAGGAAGGATGTAGATCTTCTGGAGATGGTCCTGAGGAAGTACATAGCAGCGTTGTTAGTCTCCAATTTGTGGTGTCACAAGGCCGAAAGAGGACATCGGAACCAAGATACACCGAGTTCTTCTTCGGAAAGACAGTTGAAGAGGGCCCGGTTAGTCCAGTGCCAAGATACGTCGGTGTATTTCCAACATCCAAACAGGTGGAACGAGAGTTACCCTTCCTTGGTGAGTTGTTTGTAGAAACGAACTGCCCGCTTTCCTTGCAAATGAAGATAAGCATCTTGTGTACCCTAAGTTCTATCTCTCCTACTCCTCTCTCCCAGACCCGACGTTAATATTAGAGATGTAAAATTCTCAAACCCAAAACGGTTTTTCGACCAATATTTCCTCTGAATCTTTTCTAGTTGTTTTAGTTTGCTGTTTAGCTCCAGTAAATCTACCAATATGAAAGACAAAAAATTAGCTCAACGGAGCAAAAAATGCTTGAAAAACGGTTTCGAGTTTGCAAATTTTGCATCTCTACTTATTATAGAACGCATATTTACCGCTTCTATTTCAGGGTCAATTGATTCGTTGGATAGTCGAGGCTGGTTTCGCCGAGGCACTGCCAAAGCTCGAGCAGAAGGGTCTCTTCACTTCGTTCGTCCACACATGCACTGGAACCACCGGAGACGTTCCCTATGACCTGTACACAAAGATAAACAAAAACGCCTCCGTGCTCTCGCACTTCGTCGTGGACATCGTTGACCGCTGGCGACCCGACGATGTGACCGTTCTTATGAAGCTTCTCAAAGTCGGCGTCAAGGCATGTGGTTGAACCACGCCTCTTTTCATATCGTTCGTTTCACTTTCAGGTCGACTCCTCAGCTGTCGTTTACAGTGTGTTCCACAAGAATTGTCACTTGGTTCTCAAGCATTTTATGTTGGCAGGTGCCGATGTCAGCGTCGTCTCAGAGAAGAATCCTCTGCGGATGGCGGACATTTTCTATATTGCAGCACAAGTACGTCCGCGTATTGTTCCTGTGCTTCTTAAGTGTGCTCAGCATGAGGTGGAACTTTCCGACACTGTGCTGCTGCGTAAGAAGGTGAGTTTAAGTTGTTGGTAGAAAGACTTGAGCACATAAATAAGTATAGCAACTATTAAAACAGTATAAGTGGCCAGCTTGAACAATGGCCTCGTGGCGCAATGCCCTAAGCCGCTATTGCGCTATTGCTAAGGCATATTGCTGCACTCCCAACTCCTAAGGAAGAAACCAGAGGGACATGTTTATTTTGGCGTTGATCCATATAGATGAAGAGAAGATGTAAAGCAAGAGGCCTCGTGGCGCAATGGATAACGCGTCGGTCTACGGAACCGAAGATTGCAGGTTCGAATCCTGCCGAGGTCGAAAATTTTTTTCTTCGTTGTGTTTGGACTGCTTTTCCCAGCTTTTATCTTTTTCCTGTGCTACCAAAAAGTCCATTTTACCCAAATGACAGTCCTTGCCGTGTAACGTCCAATACTACTGCACGAAAAAACCACAAATTAACGGTGCTACTGTGAAAATAAAACCGATATTTTCAGTGTGGACGAGCCATGTATCTTTGCTGCTTCTTTGGAAACCTCGGCTGCCTTCACGCAATGAGAGAGTTAAGCGCAAAATCATTCATATGTGAGCACTGTCAGAAGAATTATGGGATTCGGAATGAGGTATAGTTCCTGGAAGATTGTTACCGATCCACGCGATAAATGTTCCAGCCCCTATCGCTTGTCTCCATCGCAAGAATCGCCTACCGTAGCTCACTTACTCCTGCTCAACTGCAGGACAAAAACGTCGTCGCTCCACGACACTTACCCAAGGTGGTTCGCTCGTGTCTTCTACTGAAGAAGAAC
Source organism: Steinernema glaseri (assembly GCA_000757755.1). Classification (NCBI taxonomy): domain Eukaryota; kingdom Metazoa; phylum Nematoda; class Chromadorea; order Rhabditida; family Steinernematidae; genus Steinernema; species Steinernema glaseri. The sequence goes on from AZBX01000567.1 coordinate 12,536, forward strand.
GATTTTGATTCGTCAGAGATTATCAAGCATTTTGATCCTTAAGCTACTTGTTTTGGCAAAAAGCTCACATTGTACATAATAACCCTTGTATATATCTCTCCCGATGTTGTTTGTTCACTTCGCTCTATTTTGGCTTTACTCTGCCGAGTTCTTGCATGCGCTGAAGCCATTCCGTTCTGTTTCACCAATATTTTTTTATGAGTGGAAAAGGAAGTTCGTTCCTGTTTCTGGGGGCTTCACAAGCTACAGTGCCGCATGTGCTTAACTCTCATAACACTCATATCGCACAAGGAATGCTCTGTACATTCTCACAGGTTACAACATTTATTTATGGTCTCGAAGTTTACAATTCGCCATATCTATCACCGTCTCGTTCTTCCTCTATGACTTTGTGGAGGTTGGTCAGGGAGAGGTATCGCTTGTCGTCGGCTGCACCAGTCTTGTAGAGATTCGCTACGGTTCTCACAGGTTACCACACCCAATTGGCTCGTTTCTCTTCTACCACAGCTGCCTTCTGGGTGTGGTAGTCAGTTTCCCTTGAGCGATATAATTTTACTAGCCTGCAGCATTTCGCGCTCTTTGTCCCTGAATCAGAAAATTGTGACACCGAAAATCGGTCTCGTCTAAGTCTTTCCAATGACCTATCGAACGTCAGCAGGCATATTACTACACACCCAACTCCCTTTTGGAGGAATGGAAGAAACCAGAGGGACATGTTCAATTTGGCGTTGATCCATATAGATGAAGAGAAGATGTAAAGCAAGAGGCCTCGTGGCGCAATGGATAACGCGTCGGTCTACGGAACCGAAGATTGCAGGTTCGAATCCTGCCGAGGTCGAAACATTTTTTCCAATTCGGTCATATCAATATTCCAAAAAACCCAAAATATACATATTAAAGTAACCATATCTTTTTGCTATACGGTATTTGTGCTAACTTCACTGTACTAACTTGCACAGCAACATCATTGCAAAGATTTAGATTTCCCCAATGTTCTTCTCCTACTTTTGCTATTGTTAACCTCATATCCGCACAACATCATGATCGATCGTTTCTTTGCATGTATACGATGACCGGAGAGGAGAGAAAGATCGGGAAGTTGCGACGATTTTCGGTGACCTCTCTATGCCAGCTGTCACTTATCTACCTTCTACCACCGTAATCTTCTATATCACCCCACAAATAGCGTGATTTACGGCATACAAACTGCTGTTGAACGAGCTCAGGCTTGGTAAAAGCACCATCTGAACAGTTATAAAAATAAACCGCAAAGATCGTTCCACAAAAAAAATCAAACCGTGAAACTGAAAAATCCTTTTGTCCTATGTTGAACAATCGATCTGATTAGTGACTTCTGTTTGTACAGGAGGAAACCGAACCACTACAGGGTTCCAGGGCCTTTCCTTGTTGACGGTCAACCGGTCCTCGCCACACCTCTCCACTTCCAGAGACCATTTGCGTACTTTGAAGTCGAACAAAAAAGGCCATTGTTTCAAGGAGGCCCACGTCACTCTCCTCTCTCTCTAAAACGTCCTCCCCTTCGGAGTGGAAACCGTTATTTGTGCGCGAGCGAGTTACACCCCCGGCGATGGCGCCGCGATGAAACAGCGGTGGCTGCGGTTTGAAACCGATCGGCGCGTTCACCCAATTAGGTCCGCTGTTGTTGTTGTTTGTGGCGCCACTGGCGGTTGCGCAACTTCGTCTCCTGGGGGGCTCGGGGATCTCGACCCCCTCCCCTCTCCCTAATGGTCATCGGCGACGTGGTCATTTTCGGTTCAGTGACCCGGCGCAAGGCTGTCCGGCTGCCTTGCTCATAACTTTCTCGCGCGTCGTTATCACCCGCGCACGGATGGCTCATCTCCGGCACCGTTTGTGGGTCACCGGTCCGATCCTTCTGGCGGGAAGGCAGACGCACCGGTGTTATTGTTTCCATATTATGCCCGTCGTTAGTCGCGGCCGTAGTCCGAAGGCGCGCGCGCAATGTTGCTCCTTTTTACGTTTTGCTGTAATGCAGCAGGAGACGGCCTCCGGGAGCAGACGCTTTTTATTGATTTTGTCACCGGGCGGTCAGGTTTTTGGAGATCGTCGCGAAGATTGGGCAGTTTGTTTAAAGTGGCCCGATTTTGGGAGGTAAGAAGGTAGGTGAGTGTGAATGGGATTCAATGGTTTTGTGACGAGACCCTTATTTTCCTGCAAGGTAAAAAGTACCTTTCTGAAAACTTGTCATAGGTCGACGTTGGAAATTGTGCAATGGATAAAAATAGGACGGTCTACTGATAGAAAACTAGAAAAAGTGCGGTTCATTTTGATCCCGAAATGTCACACCCTTTTGATACATTCCACGCTTCTGCGCTATACTGAGAAATAGTAGGTCCCACCTCAAAGGCTTCACAGCTCAATGTGGGAAGTGTGTGTTCTTTTCCAAGCCGCGCATGCCTATCCTAGAAGCATTTTTTGGGCATATCTCCCTATGCTCGGTTTAGAGAAGGTTTTTGTGGCACTCAATCGTGTTAAGCACTTTTTCTGAGGTAGAACAGGTTCTTATTTAACTCCCATTTCCGTGCCCTTAGCCTACCGTTCCACATAGATGCTGCCATAAATCCTACCTCTATGATCCTCTACGAAGTATGCATTATTCTGCCAGCCGGGAACGGCTATCTGCGGAAGTAATTTCCGAGCGCATTTCTTTTATCCTTTTCAGCGGGTCCCGTTCTTCTCACGTCACCCAAGCCTTTTTCATGCCATTTATACGTCACTTCAGCAGAGGGCATTTTTCGGGGCGTGAGTCCCGAGAGTTTTGCAAGAGTGCATTTCAGGTTCCACCTCCCGCGCGCTTTGTTCGCGCCGCCACTTTTCCCCTCGTCATGCCACAGTCACGGTCCTCGAAATCGCTCCTTGATTGTGTTTCCTTTTTTGTACGCGCCGCCAACGGATTCTAACGGATGCGCTGCGGACATAAGTGGGTGGGAGTTCCGAAAAGTGCACTCTTAATCGGTTCGGGAGTGGCGGTGCCATGTCCTAAAATGTTTATGGATCTCTGACACGACGGGGACTCTTTAAGCGATTGGAATTGGAGTTATGAGGAATTATAATGAATTCGGTATAATGGGCCGTTTTTGCTCTGACCTGTGGTTTGACTTAAGATGGTGATTGAAAGTCGAAGAAGTGGTGGTAACCTCCTTGGAGAAGATCTTCACTTACTATACGCGATACTACGGTAATGGTTTGACTTAATATGGTGATTGAAGGTGGAAGTGGAAACCTCCTTAAAGAGGATCTACAATGTAAGGGTGGTGCGCTCTTTGTATACTCTTCGATAACAGTACCCTCTATGCACTGATCTTAAAGAAAGCCAAACCTGTTTCCTTGTGCTGGCAAAGCTCTCGAAAATGAAATTAATCTAATTTATTTGCCCAAACATTGCCCAATTTTCTCTATTTGCCTAGAGAGCCTAGTTTACTTGTCTGTCCAGAAGTAGCTATGATCTACATATATCGTGTCCCAGCTGCAGCGCTTGTTTCGTTCAGCTATTTGCTCTTTCCTTGAATAATCTAGTCTTCCATCAACGTTGCTAGGAAATACGTGTGGCACGTCGAGGAGTGTGACTCATCTCTTTCGGCAACGTAGACAACAAGAATTAAACGTCAATGTCCCATTTGTATTCAATCCGTGCTTGTACTGCTCGTCTCTTCCTTTCGTTCCATTTCCTCCACATTCATTCTTATAATTGGCAGCTCTTGCTCTCCCAAGCCGAGCCAAGATCCTCTCTGATCTGAAGTGCAAACAGAGAGCCGTAAAGGGCGTCCTTCCTGGCCCAGTTTGTGATGATCATCTCCTTTGTGCCCTCGCGCCCTTTTGGTCAAAGACGGCCGCCGTGTAAATATCGTCGCCGAAATGTCTTTTGGTTGACACTTCACTGCTCGGGTCACGTTCTCTTTCCTGCCGAAGTAGGACGTGTTATGCAGAATAGCTATGCAAAGAAGGTGGGCCTTCTGCTTCTGTATTAACCAATGGCACGAATTTCTAATTTTAATCAATCAATGCGATTAATCTTTTTGATGAGAAGATGAGATTTAAAGATTTAATTTTTTTCTTAATCAATGAGATTTAGGTTCTCCGGAACAATCTGAGCCTCAAGTTTGCCGGGGCTCACATTCTCCGGGGGCTCAGATTCTTCCGTGTCGGGCCTCAGATTCTCCATGTGACTCAGATTGTTCCGGAGAACCGAGATTTAACACGAGCTCCTAATTTTGTGGGCTTTATATTTATGCTTTGGGTCTAATGGAAAAACCATTTGCCCTAGTGTAGACCCCCTATCACATGAGTGAAGAGGTGTTGACGATTTGCTCGTTCAGTGGCCAAGAAGGGCAAGGTAAGATGTGATCTGATCATTAATGCTGAGCAGAGGAAGATACAGCGCTAAAATAAGGGCAAAAAGGGCAACATTGGAACATTCCATTTTGAGCACAGCGGTCTTTCGGAGATCACCCTTTAGCGAGCGAAATTTGTCTTCCTGTCCACTCATTAATCACCTATCGTCGCCGCGGGAAGCGCCCGCTTTGTACTCTCCCTCTTTCGGCGATGTTATTCTTTGCCATTTTTCTTATTTTAAGTGCACACCCACAATATTGAGTTTTTGGACAAAACAGAGGGAGAACCGGGCACTGTGCTCCGAGCAGATTCCTTTCTTTGGAGTCTGCTGTCAAGACAATTGTGACCGGAAGCAGTGACGAGCGCTGTTTGTGCAAATTGTACCTGGACTCTCAGTTCCAGCCATTCTTTTCCACGTGTTCTTGAATTCCCTGCCTTGGAAGTTAGTCACTCGTCTTGCCGGTTTTAAGAGAATCTGTTGTAAAATTGACCCTAAGAGAGCCTAAGGCGTTTTCCACAACAAACCAAAGATGATGGCCATTACATCGTGTCGCCAAGCACCAATGACAACGAAAATATTTACAAGCGTTTTACACTCTGTTTCAGCGCCTGTAGCCTCTTTACACTAGAATCCACTTCTTTAACAGCTGATAACTTTAGAAGCCATGGATATGATTTGATATGACCTTTTGAACTACAGTAAGAGAAAGAGAGGCATAGAAGTCATAAGCTTGGAGAGAAATAGTTAAAACGTATATAAACGCGTCTTGGGCACTTCAGAATGGATGTAGTACTACAGATCCCCTGTTAAGCACAAACTAAGAACATTAGTCACCAAATCAATCAGGATCTCAATAAAGAATCACCTGTGGTGACCTAAAGAGTGAACTGAAGGGCGAAAATGTGCGACATTCAGATTGATGGAGCGATCCATCTAAGTCACAGTTTCCCAACGTGACAGGATGAGTGATGAACAAGTCAGTTGCTGACAAATTGTTGCGTTTCAGGTACAGTAGGTGGCGCTGTTGGCGGACCGGTAGTAGAAATTTTTAAGGACCATATGGGAGAACAGAAGGGACGTTGCTACAAGATTCATGTTTGTTCCCAAGTTCTGATTCAATCTTGGTCGTTCCACTTCTTCACCTTCGTGTGCCCGCTACGCCTTTTCTACTGTTTGTTTATTGCTGTGCAATTTCCCTTTTCAGAAACGTTCTCTCGACGACCTTCCACGCCGTTTCGCTGTCAATGCCAACCGCCTGGGAACAGGCACCTGCTCTGTAACGTATATAATAGCTTTAATCTGATATTGGCAAACGCCACAAGATTCTCCTTGCATGTGACGTGCCAACATGGTTAAGTCCCCTATCCTGAATTTTCTGTGCTCTTTAGATTCGCCTGTGTGGTAGTCCACGGCTGTCCCTGAATGGTTTTGCGAACAACGTGAATCGCACACTTTCCCTTCCTCGTCACAGATGACCTTCGGCACTCAAGATCGCTCCTTTGAGATCGGCAGCCGTTCGCAGGTGTTCCTAACGTTACACAAGTCTTATCTGATCCCACGAGCCGATAGTTCCTTGGTGCAAGTAGATCGCTTTGTTCTTCCGTTAAGACCCAACTTCCTAAAGAAATCGGTGATCTTCATATCCTCATTTCGCAGAAGATCATGTCCACCAAAGCTTGAGAAGGTGACGTAGTCTTAGAGCACTGCTGGCACCCTTTCTCATCGACATATCACCTTCTCTCGGCAAGAGATCCAAGCCGCCACTGGCGACCTCTCTACCCATCACTGTCAAACTTTCGTGTCAACAGTGTGCAAATTGGATTATCCGCTGGCGGCGGTCCACCAGAGTAATCATCCGCTTTCGGCTGTTTACCGCTCGCGCGCCCATCCTTCGGCCACTGTAGCCACCTTCGTATTTGCATACGCGACTGTAGGCAGCCGCCGCCTCGCGCAAGGTCACTCGCCGCCGCCGTTGCGAACCGGTCACCGCCTAGCCAAGGTCGCGCGCGTCTTCCCTGTCGCCTGGCCGTCAGCTCGGTGCGCCTCAAGTATTATGTAAATATGTATCGCCCCCGCGGACGTCGCAATTAGAGCGCCCAATTAGTCGCCAGCCAAACATAATTGGCTTAATTCCAGCGGCGCTTCGGAATAAGCCGAGGCGACGTGTAAGCGGACGTGTCGCGCTTCCTGTCCGCACGCCGCGGTTTAATTACCGTAGCGCTTTTACGGCCGACGCGCTCTGCAGGCGCGCCATTTCCGCGTTTTGGAAGGAGGCCGAGCGTGTTCTCGCCGGTTCATTAAGTTTGGTTGTGTCGTTTGGGTTCAAAAACGATCTCATTGCGACATTTGCGAAAGGACCGTGGTTTGTCTTTGTTCCGGGAGTCTGCTAGAGAAAAGGGGTACTTTTAGGCTCTTCAATTTGGGTTCAAAATTTTATAATGACGTCTTTTCTGCCTAATCCTCGCTGACTGTGTTCCCTACTTAAGAAGAAAACACCACCAGACGAATTTTGTCAATTTTGCACATACATTTTGATTAAGAACATATAGTGTCTTAAATTATCTTTTTGTCCATTCCAAATCCTGTCGTTACCTTTTCAGCTCTACAAAGCTCACATGAAAGCTGTCAGCTGAAAAGGACTCAATATTTTTTCCGCGTAAAGTCTTAAACCGTGTTCTTTTTATGTCGATCTTGTAATATACGTGGCTCAAATATCTTAAAATCTTAGGAGTGTTCCTTTGAAATCTTAAAAAATCTGGCCACCTTTACTCATAAAGCGTGCAGGCTTTTTTAAAGCTTCATATTTTTCGAAGTCCTAAGCAATTTCCTAGGAAAAGGATAAAATGATTCCGAAAACGTGGTTCAAATTTTGTTATCTTAGGACTGTCCGTTACAGATCTTAAAAATATCGGCCAACTTTATTAAATCTCTGGTTAGTCTTAAAGCGTGCAGGCTTCTTCAAAGCTTCATATTTTTCAAAGTCTTACGCAGCTCTTCCCTTTGTAGGAAAGTTTACCAAAACGAGTTTATTTTTCTCGTTAGCGCTTTTTCCTTTTGCCAAAAAGTGGTGACGCATTCCAGGCCGGCAACTGGTTTATATTAAGCTTTAAAGCAAAAGCATTTTCTCTTAATGAAGAAAGTCCCTTGTGCTCTTCTCTACCCAAAGCTCATCTCTGGAATCGACCTCCACTGACATCGCGCGCACTTTTGTTTTCCGTGCACAAAAAATGTGTAAAAAGGCCATTAAGCCGAATTTATTGCTAGTTTCCCTTCTTTAGGAAGTGGTAAAGTTTATTTTCATGGGCGTACTCCATACGTGTAGGTAGCCGATCACTCCGATCGCTCTTTGCGTTCAGGAAGTAAAACTTAGCGTAAACAAGAAGATACTTAACTTTGAAAATTTTTCCCTTTAGAAAACATCGGTTCCACACAACAATTTGATATTCACAAAGAATCAAATTGATGACGACTTCCGTGAAGGCACAATGCGCTGTAAGATCGTAATTGTGGCGTTTGCGTTTGGTGAACTCGGTGGACGAGGAAGCTCGTTCAAAAACTCGTCTTTTGGTGTGAAATAGGCACAGGACATTAAAGACCGGCGAGTTTAGCGCACGGAACTTCCGAGTAAGTGATCGTTGGACCATCCAGATTAAAAAAACAGTACAAACACACTACAAGAACAAATTGAGCCTTTTGAAAAGATGGCGATATCTCCCAAATCATCTGTCCTTTTTTCTACCTCTACCTTAGTGCCTGCTCAACTCCAGGAGGATGTAGAGAAAATATTGATTCTACTGTTGAAGAAACAAAAGAAAGTATTTCATAAACAGAATACTGTACATACCAACATTCTTCTGATGCAATCAACCACATTTTCCACTTGATTTACAACCACAATGCTGCGAATAACAAATCAGTTAGGCTCGCCATAGAAGGTAGAAAGGACCAGTTACAGCTCTGGACGAGTTGCCTTGGTCATACGCAGTTCAACTTTGTTTGTAGCTTAGACCGGCACCAACAAGGAAGCCTTCCATAGTTCTTCCGGTCCATCTAAAAACTATAGGTGAATTCATTGAAGATTAGTGTCCTAGGTGTAAGTATTACAGCGCACGTAGCGTGCTCTAGCTCCGAGCAGCCGAGGTGAAAAGTCCACAAGGTAATTGATAGTAGTACGTTACCAGCACTCATAAAGTAGTTTTTTGAACTTCTTACGTCACAGTTGGACCATCGCAGATGTTTTTACGGACGTCATTCTTGCTTTGGCAACATGGAGGCGCGACAGAGTTTGACAACTTACGATGTTTATCAACACATTGAACAGGGCAATGTTTTTAAAGCTGAGAGTTTGGGGTTTTCTGGGTCCAAACCTGCTCCTTCGTCTTATAGGGCCACTCTCAGCTACCGAACCCTAGAATACTGCTCCTGTTCACTTCTTGCGCTCCCTTAAACGAAGCTCCTTGAAGTTCTGTCCCTACCTTCTTCTTGAACCCTGCTTTCCCTCATCAACTCTCCCTGCGGCTTTCACCCCGCGCCGACCTTGACTCTCTGCAGAACGCTGCAAAGTCCCGCAATCAAATCAACAACGTCGTCGTAATCGAATAACACCCTGCCCCCGAGGGCGTCCTCGTCATCCCTTCATTAGTCGTCCGCCGTTAATCCAATTATGATCTCCTTCTTCTCATTCATCCTTCTTCGCGCGCGCAATCGTCCGTTCATAGATACCCCTCGCGTGTTGACGCGCGTCCAGCCCTCTGATCGTCCCCATATTGCAGAGAAACATGTCTTAGACGCCGCAGGAGACCAGAAGATCGATCGCCGTCACCGTCATCGCCTCTCATTACCGAGTCTTCGAACGAAAAAGCGAATTTTGTGAAGTTCCCCGTCAGTTGGGCAAGATGCCGCGTCGTCGCTCGGTGTCCGCGTCCCGAACTCTCGACACGACCGTCGCCTTCGTCGGCAGGATCGGAGCCAGTTTGCGACTTCCGTCCCGGCGGCGAGCCCGCAAGGAGCAGCAGGTAGGCCGGAAGGGAGGAACGCGGAGGTGACGGAACGGGTTTCGCTGTGTGTGTGGAATGTATGCGGCGAGCGTTCTTTAGACGCTGTTTTGAGAGGGTCAAGAGGGAGGCACATATGATCCGCGCAGAAAAGAAGCGTATTGGGTTTCGGCGCGTGGGACAAAGCTTCCAAAGAAAAAAATGGGGTGTACGACGGAGGGTATAAAGGGTATAACAGTGAGTACCAAGTCATAGGTTGGTCCAGCCCGATATTAGTGCCAGGACGAGGTCGGGAGAGCATTCGTTTACATTAAAAAGATTATCCTCCGCTCAGGGCAAGAAACACCCGTTTCTACGCTTTGCTATCCCCGAACAACCAAGGAATTGGACACCAAACGATTCAACGCTGTATAAAGCATTTTCATATTCTACTCCTTAAGGGAAGTATGGTAGCAGTTACCAAACAGTCCACTTCCTGAGCATTTTCATATTCATACTTTCCATGGAGGTTCATTATACAAGGAGTCAATAAGACAATATGAGTTAAAAAGAAGAGAGAAAATATTCTTTTAATGGCCGAAATCAAAAAGAAATTGTGAATTGTCAAAAGCACTGCAGTAATGACTTTTTAAATGGTAATATCGGCTTCAAAAGCACCCCACATTTTGTGACCATACTCTATTATCCGTACTACTAATCGACACTCCACCGTCTGGTGATTTTTGAGAGTAACGTCGTTAACCTACATGGTTTACATCGCAACCTGGATAGAATGGGTCGTAACTTTTTTCGAAACTCCGTGAACATGGTTTCCCCGCCAATTACGGACGTAAACCCTCGTGGATGGTCTTTTTTTCATTATAATAACTCCTTCCAGTGTATGTCTCCCTCCTTTCCTACTCTGAAGCCCTACCTTGACTATATTGCTTACCTAAATACAGGTTTTTATGACGTTAAACGTTCTCAGTTTACGACGATGACAATAAAACAGATTTATGAGAAGCCCAATTGGCTTTGGGCACAATGTCCACTGCCTGTGTCATCGACATTAATAAAACCAGATTACGCGCGACATGTCGGGCTTACGAGGGCTTGATTACCCACTTGAGACCCTTCGCTGTGAAATGGAAAGGGTTGTCACTTGGGCTTACTCACCATCCAGGCGGAAGGGAACCTCCATGTTGCAGCCCCGCTCGACCTTTTCCGGGTCGTTCGCTAATCTGCACACTTCACGCCTCCATTCATCTGCGACGTCCAGAAACCCGTCCTTGTCTTCTGGCGTCCACCAACGCCCCGTTTTGACAAATTAGGCAAAGTTCCGCTCGTAACTCAAGCAGAACGGCGCCATTAATCACTCTTATCACCGTCGTGCGACGTTCGGCTAATTGCTCTGCGGTCGGCGCGCACAGAAAACTTGTGAAGATCGGTGACCACTTGAACGAAAGGGCCGCCGCCTCCGCTGACGCATCCGAGAAGGAGGGAAGCACAAAGAAACCTGCGCCCGTTTAATTGACGCCTTTGAGGGTGGCCGTCGCGCTGTGGTTCCACTGGAAACTCGGCGGCCACCCAAAGGAGGTGTTTGTTTACTTTTCTCGGTGGGGGTTCTGCTGTCACGCTTCTCGAAAGCAAAAAAGCGCGAGTTCTAAGTATCCTCTTGAGAGCTTTGTTATGGAGTTGTATTGCATCGTGGCGCATGCTGACAATGCCATGATAGCTCAGTTGGGAGAGCGTTAGACTGAAGATCTAAAGGTCGCCGGTTCGATCCCGGCTCGTGGCATCTATTTTTTGTTTTCTATTCGAAAACTTTGACTTTATTTTTTTCCTGTTTTTTAGGCAAAAATTACCGCATAGATATTATAAAGAGAGGTTTTTCTTCCGTAGGTTTAAGACCCAGATTGAATTTCAATCCTCACACTTCAACCCTTCTAAGTATCTCCCTGATCTCTGATCTCCAGTTACAGAAACTACCGACCTATTTGTCCGCCCTCGCAATCTTAACCTTCTCACGCGACAAAAAAAATCGAGTAATTGCGGATTAAACCCTCAGTGACACGAAAACTTACGGACACTTTTATCTCCGACCTGCTACCCTTAATGCGGCAATTTTTCGCGTTTAATTGCGTAAAAAAGCGGCAAAGGCGATTCCTTGTTCGCCTCTTTGCACGTCGTTGCCGCCGACACAAATCACTCCACTTTCTCACATTTGCGGTTTCCGTTTCGGCTATCGAGGCAGTGGATGGGGTATGGTCCATCATATTGCTCTCTGTAGTCGCCCCAATGCTCCTGGTGGTGTTATTCGCCAATCTCTGCAGAGTATGAGCGATCTTTCGGGGCTGCCAAAACAACCTGCAGAAAAGATCATGTTCATTTTCCTCAGATGGTCCATGTTTTCGTGTTTGCACTTAAATTGACCTTTTTTGACTTCTGCTACTGTCACTGGTCGTTGGCGAATCACCCAGCATAGAAAGGGAAGCAAGAAGGTACTGTGATTCACGGATGGTTAATCATGGAGATGACTAAAATCTGGATATATCCCTCTGGTCTGAACGAGCCCACTTGCCCTCGTCCGCTCAAAACCACTTGCCTTTGTCATCCTGCAACAATCAAGTGCGGCCCTGAATATGAAATTCTTCTCCAAGTTGTCCCATCGTCTCGCCACGAATTATGAACATCTTGAGGTTAGAGTTAACATCGTAGGATAACCGTTTCAATTCCCAAAGTCCTCCAAGATTTAAGCGTTTTGAGACTTCATATCACTGTTAGTAAATATCCTCTAGTTTACTAAGGCTTACTAGATCCGGGCGACACTTGGTCTAAAGTAGAATAGAAACATAAAAATTAATGGAAACAACTGTCAGTTGTTTTGCAAGCCATATAACGTCAATGCACCTTCAGAGTCCACTGGTTGCACGTATGGAAGTGACTGACAGCTTTACTCAAAAAACATACCTTCCTAACAAAAAACACGCACACAGATAGATATTTGCAGAACTTGGACAGGTTCTTGTTATCTCTACCGCCAGTATTGCACGCTCTTACCAGATAGTACAAAGTATATCAGCTCTTTTTTATTCCACGCCTTTTCTGTAACGGAATCCCTACAAAAACTATTCATATGTGTATTCCTGCCCGCTCTTGGGCAGTATCCCCTTTTTTCACGAGATAGATAATTAATCACGATCCCAAAGGTCCTTTGTTAGTGATTTCTTGTGCTCTAACTAAAGTGCAGAAGGTGTCTAACTTGATTATGGCGCTGACTTGAGCTTACGTGGTAAACATATATGGAAAAACACATTTTCCGTTACCGTAAACATGTAGTTTATACATTAGAGGTGATGAGTGGAAATCTATCCTTACCAAAACTCATTGAAAACCGACTGTAGGGCATGTGTTAAAGTCCTCAAAGCGAAATGCTGAGCTCTTCGTTGTCAATGACTTTGACATTCTCTATTTTCTTCTACTGGGTCAGTGTCAATCGATCTTCGCAACCGGACGACTTAGAAGGGCAGTCGGTCTGACGCAGACGCTTAAGCGCTGTTATTGTCCATGAAAATTTGCGTATTTTCGACCACTTTTGCGTCACTATCTGCGTCAAACCATCTGTCACGCCTTCAACGTCTTAGATGCGCAGCTTAAGTAAGGAAAGTCTCAATATTCACTCTGGTTTTGGTTTAGAGAAGACTTGCCAAGTATGCGCCCACTGCTTCCCCGGCTACCCCAATAATCCCAAGCAGATTTTCTGAACATCCCTACTGATGCTGAAATTAATATCAGCTAAACATATAGAGATGTTGACCAAAACTGTTGACCCTTTAGTTTCAAATCTCCATCTACAGAACCTCTATTGCCTGCTGCTGTTCCTAGGTTCAGAATTAAGGCAGAATACAAGAGATGGCCTTTACTAAAAACCGATCAGCATCATATAGCGAAAAGTCTCTACACACCCTAAAACTCATTCTTCGACCTCTTCTCCTCAGGTTCCACACAACACTCGCCGACCTCATTCCCTTTTGGCGCCAATCCCACAGCGACTCCCGTTTTATGACCCCCAAACGTCCCATGAACGGCGCTTCTCCTCTGCCGTTTAAAACAAAACTGCCGCCTCTGAATTATTCATTCTCCGCATGTTTTACTGCGCGCCAACTTTCGTGCGCGACCTGCCCCACATAAGGAGGAAATCCCCTCAATAAGACTCCTCCACCGGAGGGTCCGCCGAGGAGGATCGCGCGCTCGTGGCACACTTTCCCTTTCGCAGCACGGGCGAGGGAGAGCGAGGGGCGACGGACAATATGCAAATGGGAACGCGGACGAACCGTTTCGCGGCGACGTTCCGTCGTCCGGACACGGAGGCGGCGGATTCGGCCTCTCGCGCGCTTCTCGAGATTTGTTTGCACGCGATGTTGGAATGCGAGTATTTGTCTTGTTCCTGGGTGGCTGCGAGTGGATTTTTTGCTTGAGGAAGAGCCGCGGGTTTAAGAGGTGTGTGCCACGGGAGAAACGCGGTTTGTCGTTTTTTTGAGCGATGTTCCGTGTTTGATCTTTGTGCTAATCTGTTTGAATAGGGCATTTTTGGAAAGTGAATAATGTTGGCGGCGGTGCTGGTGTTCCTGCACTTTCACATTTGGTTATGCATGAAGTTGTCCGCGTGAACTCCGGGAACGCGCCTGTGCGGACTGTCAACGCCAAGGACTCCGTTTTCGGAGGCGGCTGTCCTCTGCTGGGAAAGGTGTGTGACTGTATTTTCTCTGAACTCTTCAAGATCTACTCCCATTTGCTGTAAGATATGTAAGAGTTTAGCTAATGTTTATAAGCGGTTTAGAATTGTTTGCGCAGTGTATTCCATATTTTATCTTCCCATCTTTTATCTTTTTGTATCCCTGTCCAAATTCTCTGTTTAGAATTGTTCAACAACCTAAGGATTACGTATTGTAACGGGAGATGTCACTCGAGGGAATCAAATTTAGCTACACTTAAAATAAGGATCTTGTTTCTTACTTTTATCCATTTCTACCTTCCCAAATGTTCTTTTGTATCTTCAAGAACGATCACTTTGTTCTTCCTATCGATCTGAGATGCTCAAGTAGATGTGCCCTAACGCCCACCACTATGTGTCCTAGGTACTAGTTGTTGTTTAAATGTTGCTCAATACAACAGGAACAGCCCTCAAGGAATGGGGCGACAGAGAACCAGCCACTTGATCTGACCAAAATTATTCCCGAAATATGAAACTTCGCTTCATTTCCTACCATATCAGAACGACAAGACCCACTCTTCTAGGCCCTCAAAAACCATCTTCCCGTCCTTCCGATCGTCTTCCTGTTGGATAATCCACGTGTTTTCACCTTCGGCCAAAGAGTGTTTGTCTTATAGTGACAAATACGTGATTAGCGCCTTTCCTGTTTTACAGTCGAGTGTTGTTGGCTACGTCGAACGACCGTCAGTTTTTGCTCGACTCCAATCCCTTAATTGGCGCGTTCCGCGTCTGGTCTGCCGCTTTTTGCGTTCCTAATCCCCAAAAGTCAGAACGTGCATGACTCTGCGCACTCGTTCCGTACTTAGAACGACCGCGAACAACATCTTTTCGCACTCGTAATCGTTTAATCGCTCAAGCAGGCGGTGCCCACCTTTGTTCGAATATTTTATGAAAAGAGACGTCCTCCTCCGGAGATGCACTATTGTTTTCGGAGAGAAGTCCGTGCTCAACGTGTACCATTTCCGAGAGGCTTTAAGAGGCTCTTCACTCCTCCTCTGATGTCCTTTGTTCCTGTTTTATCTATGTTTTAAAGACTTCTTAGCACCCTTTCCAGGACTTTCAAAGGTGTAACATTGTTCGTAGAAGTGTTATTTGCCGACGCTTCTACGTAAGGAGAAGGACCTCCTACAGGAACGCACTTTTGTTTGCGTTGGACTGTGGTGGGCGTTCTATAGGATCTAATCCTGAATGGGTACCGTTTGATATAAAGTCGGCACGGCATTTCAAGGACTCTTGTTAGGTATGGGCTGTTGGTTTCTATATGACTGCGCCGTTAGAAAGAAAATACGGCGTTTATGTTTGCACTTACCTACCGAAAAGTCATCAGATGTGTTTTTGTATGAATATCACTTTTATTCACCTATCGTACCCACCTTTTGAGATCCAGCATAGTTACAGTACCCTTCTGACGCGTAGTAGGGGCCAGCAGTCATTAAGATTCATTGGGCTGAATAATGGTTTCTGTCCAGTTCTAAAGGGGGTTTGGTCATCCACTCCTGTGACTCAGAAGACATTCCAAATCCATCCATCTCGGGGAAACCAATGACCGATCCAATCCTCCATGAACTGATGAAGTGCTTGTGAGTCAGAGGAACCAGTCCAGCTCGGACGGTTAATGGAAATTAAACCAAATGGGATGACCTTCGTGTCCTTTTTATACAATTCTTAATGGAGACGGTCCATCCCCTGATCCTCCTTCTCATCCTGATCGTGGTGTACTCCCCACAAAGGAATTCTACTTAAGGTTGGTTAAACGGTTTTTAGTCAGTGAGTGTCTTGCAGCTTCGGACCTACGTTCGGCTGTTTTTTCCTGATGTTTTGGGTCAAGAGCTTTGGTGTTTAATTAGACTGGAATGTTGAAGTTTTGAAAGCGGGACTGAAAAGTCCGGAACTAAAAAGTCCTATAACCGGTCTATTCCCCTGATCCCCCTCAATTCTTATCCTGACCGTGGTGTACTCCCCGCAAAGGAAAGGACAAACCTATGGTGGTCTTCTTGCGTCACTGCCAGGTGCTGATAGTCCACGAGCGTTCGTTTTCAATGCCAAACCCACTTGAAACCGGTCTGTCGCCTCTTGGCCTTGGAACGTGCAATTGGCGGCAGAAATTTCCAAACAGGTGGCCACAGAGAACAATGCTCCTTATTCTTTGTAGGTGGCCGAGGAACATTTCCTTTGGGCCTTAATTCCCCGGGAAATGAGTTTCCATAACGTCCTGAATAAAGCCTCAGAGTTCTACCTACTTCAGCGGTGACAAATCACAGGGCAATGATCCGCCAATAAGGAGCTGCGGGACCAAAAATTAACACAGGGAATTTTGTTGATACAACAGGTGATCAGACCAATTCGTGACAAGACCAAGGGTAATAATAAATTGCTGTTATTGCTAGGCGGTGCTCCTACTTCCTCGTTCGACAGCAGAAAACGCTCCTAAGTTACCCATTCTCACGCATCTTATTTTCGCAGGCCCTAAGTACCTTTCTGCAGGACTGCCTTGCCCACAGCTTGATGATGATCCCTTGCGCAACATCCCAGATTACAACGCCTTCTCCTAATCTCTCCAGCTCAAGTGTCCGTCTCCGTCCCCTCATTATGCTTTGATCGCCTCTTGGAGATCGTCTCACTTACACTCGGCGACACACACGTGCGTTCAAGTGGCCGAACACGAAATCCGACCTGTCCGAGTGCACAAAGTTCTAATTTTTTGGGTCTTAAGCTCCTCGCCCAATCCCTAAACAACCCTCCATCGTTCTCCCTGGCCACACCCCTTCCCACGTCCGGTCAGTCGCCGAGGCCATTACGGCTTTTGTGGCGCGGCGAAACCGACAACCGTCCCTCGGCGCACAAAACGATCGCCCTAAGATTTCCGGATTTCGCGCGCCGCCGTGACTAATCCGCTCTTTTCAAGCGAGACCGCTCGCGCGCCTCTGTTAGCTTTCTGTCGGCGATGTTTATGTTGCGCCCAGTCGCGATGTTCCCGCTCAGGTTCTGAGAGCGACACGTTTCGGCGCGCAAGCCAGGCGCTCGAAGGTGGCACCGTTTTGTGTTTTTTGTTTATGTACAAACAAGAGTGTTTTGAAGAACTTCTAGGGTTACCTGGCCTAGGCAGGGAGAACAGGACTGTCGAGATAGAGGTTCTTGTGGATGTTTCTTGTTGGCATGATGGATCAGATAAATAACCTGTGTAAAGGGACGCTAATGGGAACCGAAGAGCCACTTGAACCAAGCTAGGTACATACCTACAGAACGCCAAGAGGTTGAAGATTTATCATTTAATAATTATCCTGTGGGTTTGTTTTTAATTTTGGGTAGGACAACCTGTGAGTCACAGCTTTGATAATCTTCTCTATTTGCGTAATTAACTAATACATAAACACACTAGACGTAGTGGTGCAAATATAAACCTTACTCACATATTGTAAAGGAGTAAGTTTCTTAACAGTTTTGATGCTGTTCAAAACATTATAAATAACAACTCAGGGCTGCCTTCGACCGGTCACTTGCCCATTGTCCTAGGGATCAACATCGCCGGAAGAACGATAGTCCGACGGGAAGAGTGACTCGTTGTGAGAACGTCGCTTTCAGTTTTAGATATGCTATGTTCTATTTTATAGCTATTTCTGTTGCAAAAAAACGGAAGTAGATCGTTTTCAACTTTGTAACTACTCCAATGAGCATTCTGAGTGCTCCCATCAGCATTTTTCTTACCTTACTTATCATGCATCATTTATTGGCAACATGCAAAGGCTTCAAATACGGACATTTCCCTTTTCAAACTAGATTATCCCCATTTTTGTCAGATCTGATGTGATCTTAAGTCCGATAAGTTCCTCTAAAGGCCGTTTAATCGAGGAAACTTCGTGATATATAGAACACAATTTGAGCATTTCCGGGATTTTCCAGGTCGCTGTGACCGCATTGACACATGCTACCGTTTACCTTCGCACGTCACAACGCTAAGTCGCTAAGAGTGCCACTTATTGGCCTCTTACACGAAATGCGATGCGCGTAGGGGACTACAAACTAAACTACACATCCCGGACTCACAGTTTTGTGTCGGTAATCCACCTGCGCCTCTCTCCAAATAGGGTTTTTTAATACCGCCACAAGTTCGAACTACGAAGCGCATAAATTATTCGATATTCGAGAAAATTCGGGTGTATTTATTTCCTCCAAGACGGGTCGCCAACCCTGTCCCCAAAAGGCGAGAGCAGAGAACGCGTGCAAAAGCGCCTTCCCGGGTGGGCGGCGCCTCGGCCACCGTCTTCGTCGCCCTTCTCACCGCTGCCGCTCTTTCAGACTCCCATCGCCGACCCTTCGGTGACACTCGAAAACGCCTCCTCCGCGACGTCGACGAACAGTTACGCGTATTTCCTCAACGGCGGCCTCGCCCTCTCCCCGAAGCTCCGCTCCGGCATCTCGTCGCAAGTCCAGTCGCCCGTCGAGTCGCCCATGCTGATGCGCAAGCGGCGCTACGTCAAAGAAGGCGGCTGCCAGCTGACCTCGCTGTCCTCGCTGGTCACCCACCACCGCTACATGTTCCTCTTCAACGACCTCCTGCTGGTGGCCAAGCAAAAGTTGGTTTTTTATCGATTTTGTGAACTAAACGCCGGGAGTGGTGATCAGTAGCGTGAGAGTCTTGATAAGGAACGCACAGTCACCACTTCCGGACGGAGTGGACACAGCGAACGGATACTGACACGATAGATACGATTTTGTATTGATCAAGAACAAATAGTTCCTAAGCTGAAATGCCATAAGAATGACTCGCAAAAGTAAAATAGAAGGTTTCTTGGTTGAGCTCAAGGCATGGCTAAAAGCCTGAGAGGATCACATACCCAAGCATATCTACTCAACTTAATAGAACCATCAAAATTTGTGTCAATTACTACGACCCTTCTAAACCGGTCCATTTTGGAACCAAGTTCGCCTCTGATCCCTTACATCACGGGACCACACACGAGCTTCTTCCGCCTTTGATCTTAGTCTAACGTGCAGAACGAATAGGACTGGTTAGGCACGACATCAAAGTTCGTCAGAAAAATGGAAGTGAAAAAATGTGAAAATATGATGTATTAATGGGCTGATCGTATCTGACATCTAATAGTACCCATTTCCTGAGGGAAAACTACCCTGTAACATGAACTGTGCTGGCAGTTTCCAGTTCTACAGGTTCTAGGACCATATTAAAAGGAGGAAATTGCATCAAATAAGATAAGCAAAGGATATCCAATTTGAGTTTGCTATTAAGTGATTGAGAAGGGCCTTACCTTACGAATCAAATCAAAGTGGATTTAAAGCCTTTACTACCCATATATCACAAAAAAATCTCTGAGGAATTAGAAACTGTGCATCCCTTACCCTCGTGAAAACCAAGTTACGTAATTTACCCTGTTAGATTTGTTTAAACCTTAGTCACTATAAGTTGTCTTATCCCTGAGCTACCCTGCATATCCAGCTTGCAAGACTGTTTCAATGAAAGTGATCCTGGTTTTCTCTCCCTTCAGGTTGCACTTAATTCAGCGCCACAAACCACGAGCGATAGATTACAATCCCACCTGAACTCGGAAGGGTGTGCAGTAGTAGTCGGGCAAGACTATACGTAGCCTATAGTACAAAGAAGTCATTTGCAGTAAACTGTCTGGCGCATCTACTTCACCCATCTGTGGAGTCGGTCTACTCCAATTCCAGTTCCTAATTAGATTATGATTTTATCGCATTTCCTCTGCTAAACTGTACCTACATGACCCCCTCACCCTCTTTATCTCCCTCTGACAGAACTGACAATTACAGCAACGATTTAGTTGGGATATTCCCCGCCAAAAGTAATCGATTCCCTCTTCTAGTGGCGGCGAACTATCGACCCATTACAGTTTTGATAGATTATGGAATAACACTGAAATGTTACACCCAGTCCAATCGATAGCTGTCTCTGAAGTTCCCACTTTCCCACCGAAAGAGCGCCAGAGCGCATAGGGAAAATCCTTTTGTGTTTTCCTCTATCGGCGACCGCTGCAACAGCGCTCCAATAATACCCTAATTCGATGAACTCCCTCCCCGGCGCAAACATCGTCCGCTGACGTTGCGGCGTTACAAAATTAATCGTCATTGGGTTCTCCCGTAGAAGGAACAGGAACCAGAAGGTGATGTTGGCTGAAGAGACGAAAAAAGTTTCAACATGATAAGGATCGGCTACGCGTTTCCGCATGTCACTTAATGACTCACTTGAAGTTTGACGATCGGTATCAAGCGAGTGGGAAACAGGTGGAGGTCGCGAACTAAGGATGGGAGAACGGAATGACGTGGGGCATCGAAAACTGACTTAGAATTCAACATTGAGAGGATGAAGAGTTCCTAAGTAGGTTGTCTTTCATATTCGTGGAAATGACATGTGGTAACGGCCCATACCTTTAATCTCATTCCTCCGTTACCGTAGCCCACTATGCATGGATATAGCGAGAATCTTAGAAAGGAGAGAAACGTGAGAGTTTAGCTCAGAAAGATGAGGATTACGAGATGATCGCTTCTAATGAGGTGCTGGGAAGAAGGAATTTTGTCGGATTGACGGTGTTTTGGAGAAGTTCTGGAGATACAGAGATACAAAAACATGCTCAGTAAAGCAAGGTACTTGTATTGGCCAAAGAGAAGCTTTATTAGCCGAACAAGGCATGGGGACAAGGATCCTCTCCAAAACTTATCGAATTTCAATAGCACCAGTAAATATGCCTGCCCTTGAAGAGTGATTAACGTGCGAAAAAGACTCTCTCTCAAGGTTATTCCAATTTATATGTTTGCCGTTTCGCCTTTCAATATCGAGTTCCTCCGATCGACCTTTCACTCCATCCTCCCGACCATCCTTTTCCCTTTTTTCCGAGCAATCATCCCCTCCCTCGCCCATGGGCCTAATCTCTTCATCACAACCACATTCACTGTCTTGTCGTACAGCGCCATCTGCTTGTTCGACGCGCGCGAGCGAGAGGGAGCGCCAAGTTCACGGCCGTGGTGACCCGATTTACCGCGTGGCGGCCGAGAAACCAGCTGGTCGGGCGATAGAGATCGCGGCGCCCGGAAAAGCCGACAAATCGACCGAAGATAGCGATCGCCCGAGGCCGCGCCGGACATAGTCCGTCGAGCGCGAATTAATCCTTTTTTGAACGGACAGGGGTTTTATGGTCGACGGAGTACTGATGGGATTTGAAGCGCTCGTTGGTGAATGGGATGAGCGGTGCAGGCTGGATTGGCTTTAGAGATTTTGGACCATTAAAAGGTGTCAAGTGGATAGGCAACTTGGACCCTTGCCTTCGCAAAAAATCTACTTGAAGAGTTTGTGGTCAATACTTAAGTGTGCCTACCATGTTCTCCCTTTCTCTCCCATGAATTTAAAGTTTGGTAGTCATAGGTGTTTCCGTTAGATGACTATATCTGCTTTAGAAGCAACTATGTCCTCAACCTCCTCCGTCCTCCCTACTTCCGCGTCCACATCGCACAGTTTCCAGTTCCCACAGTCAAAACAAAATGTGAACCTATCAATATTGTTCCTAGTTTAAAGTGGGATAACGACACAGTAACACCAAAAACAGTAATTAACAACAATCAGTCATCGCATCAACTTCTTCGTCCCATTTACTTTCGTCGTTTCAGAGGGGAAAACGCATACAAATTAAAAGAGAAAATCGCGCTGGACAAGCTGTGGATCTCGTCACACAGCTGTCCGAACTCCTTCCTCATCGGATGGCCGATCACAAACTACGTCGCCTACTTCAGGTGGGACTTGGGTTCTTCTGGCGTATCTACGATGTTGTTTAGAAGCGAAAAGGAGAAAACCGAATGGTTCGACAGATTGAGCGCGTGCATAAAGAGGAAGTTCACGGACAAGTCGACGACGATTACGGTAGCCGTGAAGATCGATGGCAGAAGACAGGTAATCTGCTTGTGAAGGTGTCGGTCACGTTTGAGGCCGGTTTTCAATCATACACAAGAGACGCCGGCGCGTCTCGTGGCGGATTATAATGACTGTCAAAAAATGGAAAACAAGAAGATATTATCGTAAAGAGCGTTGTTTTTTTGTGGAGGAGCTATGCCGCCACGTGATTGGGGTAAAGATCGGGACTACTTTCTTTTCTCATGTAAAATCGTGTCCTTGAGACTACATCTCTACATCAAAATCCAAAGGCTAAACCCTATGCTATTTTGAAGATCGGTTAAAGCTTGAGACTACTTGCATATGATAATATCCTTGAGCCTTCATCTCTATATCAAAATCTAGTAGATCCAGAACCTAGTGGTTAAACCCTAAGCTATTCTTCGTGAACCAAAAGATTGTCAGCTAAACCCAAACATTCCAGAACATCCGAAAAACGGTCGCGAACAGCGTGAAAGCCAGTGAACTCATTGGCGAACTCATCCGGGACCTAGACCTTCCCGCCAAGGAGACCTACGACCTACTCTTCGAGAGCGGGACCGCTGGCCTCGTTCCCCTACACGGCATCGAATGCGTCTACGGCATTCTCATGGACCATGTGTCCAAGTCGGGACAACTTCTCTCGGAAGACCAGCTGGCTCATCTGGACACGTGTCCACTGATCCAGTGCCGTCTTGTCCTTAAGACCACGACGTCCCACAGGCACACACCCACCACGGCAGCTGCGATTGTCAATCAGTTCAAGTAAGTCGCTTTTCCGGGGCTAACAAAGTAGATCAAAGTAGCTGAGGGATAGGAGACTTTTTATTTGACACAAACTTGAATCTTACGCTACAGTTATACTTCTTTAGGCGCGTCCTCAGCCGCACCGAGTCGCGTCGGCTCTTCGGCCGTGAGCTAGAAGGCTCCATGCCTCCACAGCCCGTGCTGACCATGATCGACCACCTGATGCTTCACGGCACCGACATCGAGGGCATCTTCCGCAAATCGCCCAAGCAAGCCACCGTGCGCACCCTCCGTCAACAGCTCGAGCAGGGCCAAGTGCCCGACTTCCACCAGTTCAACATCCATGCGATCGCCTCACTCCTCAAGGAGTACCTCCGGAACATCCCGGGGCATCTGCTCCTCAGTGGAAATCACCATCTTTGGATGGAGATGAGCCACGAGTCGTGCCCACAGAAGAGGCTTCGCTCGTGTAAGAACCTACTTCAGTTGCTGCCGCCCAGTCATACGGTACTTCTGAAGAAGATTCTGAAGTTGCTTCGGAGAATCGCGAAGAACGAAGAATCCTCCAAGATGACTTCCAAGAGCTTGGCTGTATGCATAGCGCCTAGTTTGATCGACAATCCAGGTAAGTCCAAGTACTGTATCCTCTTCTTACCGTGACATTGATTAAGATATGATTGAAGCGGCCACCCGAATCCCGGACATCGTCGCGTTCCTCATCGAGCACGCCAACGAGCTGTTCCCAGGGCTTGAGCAGGAGGAGAACGACGAATCTCCCGCCCTGGCGTCGCGAAGGCTCCACATCTCGACAGACTCCGGCCTCTCCGACGTGGACATCCCGTCGACGAGTCCCGATTCGGCGCTTTTCGACTCGCCGATGTCGGAGTGCTCCATCGACTTCGACATCAACGACAAGATGAACGTGAACGAGCCACAGCCGACGAGCGAGATCTGCATCGTTGAACTGACAGGGGACTTGGTAAGTGAGAGTATCTGAGCTGCCATGAGAGTTCATCATTTCTTCTGACATGGTCCAGATAGGTCGATATCTCCAAGTGGGGACTAGATCTGCTTACCAGTAAACTGTCCACAAAGGATTGGAGTGAAACTAGGTCCTTGAGTGTGTAGCCTTTTATGGGACTCCTATAGCTGCCGAATCGTAGATACAAAGTATAGACGCCCGATTTACTATCGTAATCTCCTAATATAAAATCTTCGGCAATCGGACATTCTGTCATTCGATAGAGCTCGACGAGACCGATTTTTTTTTGGTATAGCTTACAAGGGAGCCAATCCATAATCCACCGACTAATCATCCTCTTCTTCAGGAAGACAACGACAAAACGCCCGTCGTGTCCCGCGAGAACTCGAACGTCAAAGCGCGCTACGCCAACAACTACCAGTGGCGCTCCCATCTCTCCCGTCGGGATTCTTCTCCCGAGTCGCAGTCCCGGATGCCCCTCGACCGGAACACCTCCATCGACTCCATCGACTCCAACGTCCGATTCGTGCGCATTGAGCCCTGCGACTCCGAGTCCAACTCGCAGCTCACCTCTCCCGCGCTCAGCCACCGGAGCCACCCGACACACTCCTACTTGGACGACCTGCGCGTCTCGGACATCATCATCTGTCACAAGAAGAAGGAGTCCACCGACTCGACAAAGACCCTAACCACGGCCAACAACCATGGCTCCCGTCAGCTGGGCTCGATTCGCTCGCCGGAACCGCCTCGTACCCAAGGACCTGGCCTCCCGCGGACTCCTCTCCAACACTACGCGAGCATCGACCGGGCCAACCGATTCCCCACCTACCAGGAGATCGTGAAGTTCCGAGAAGGAACGTCGACGACGAGTTCTCTGGACCGCGCGAGAACGAATCGGGTCTCCGACCGCGGAATCACGAGTCCCATCGCGCAGCGAGCTCAGAAGGGCACTCTGGAGCGCTCGAAGACCGTGGACCACAAGATACAGCCGAGGCCACTGGCCTACAGTACCCCTCTGGCCACGCGTCCGCAGTCCGAGATCGCCGATCGGTGGAGCGAGGAGCGGAAGGCGCTTTCGCGAAACGACAACAATAATAACTCGACGACGACGCCCCTTGTGCGGCCGCGGATGACGCACAAGACCGGCGCGGACCCGGGCCTCAACATGGAGCAGCTGGAGATCAACTGGTCCGTGCCGCACCTCCGCTCCATCTTCCAGGAGAAGGACTCCCGACCCGCCAGCATCGACACACTCTACGCGGCGATCACACCCAAAGTTTTGACATAATTTATTTGTGAGATGAGAAGTAGTAGTTACATGTACCGTATACATATAGAGAAGAATATTGACGAGGAAATCACACTTGCCAGATGGTTACGATGATGTCTATACATAAATGAGTTCTTGTAAATTACGCTAATAAATCTTTTATCGAAAACTGTGGAGCTTAGAGGGTGTTAAAGGCATTGACAGCGAGCTAAGAAGATCACCACTTTTCATGCGAAATTCTCTAAATCTTTTTGACGATCGGGATGAGCATTGAGAAGAGGGCCACTGAAATTCTCTAAAAAAATCTTGGATGCTAAATGCTTTGCCTTATCTTGATTCTCTATGGTCATCCCCCTCACATCTGCAACCTACAAAAATATACAGTTATCCTCCTCTCCTCTCTGAAAACTACCGTATACAGGCTCACCACATCACACACAAACACAGACACAACGAATCATTGGTACCACAGATTTATCTTCAGTATTCACATCACAAAATGTACAAACATTCGCAAAGATGTCAGAAATCTGCTTCGCAGTGAGTCAGCTTCATGGCGATCGGGATGAGCATTGAGAAGAGGGCGACTATTAGAGAACCGAAGAAGAATATTCCTACTGGGGTTTGCAGATCGGCCGAAAACCGCCACCGCAGCACCGAGAGAGTCCCGGAGATGTAGAGCAGCGCGCAAAGCCACCAGTTGTTGACGAACGGCAAGCCAAGGAGGAAGCAGGTAAGGAAGACGAGGATGTAGGCGAGTACGACGACGTCCCAGGTGCGGATATGAGGCTCCGCGGAGGGACCTGGGAATGGCGGGTATATCTTGTGCTCAGGCATCACAATCTGCAACGAAATGAAATTATAAGAACTACAAGAGCGTTAGGAGTGGCAAAGGGAGCAGTTGGAAGAAACGACACGACAGTATAGGACAGTGGGAAAACATAGGCTACGGTATAGGGTTATCTGAAACAAAGTAACCAAGAAAGAGTCCCTGTACATTCAGACACATCTCGACAACTTACTATCCCATACTCTTCGCTAAACTATCCCGAAGACAAAAAGAAGACATGTTGAGAAAAAACAACGGAAGTTGAGAACGCAAACAAAAAAAGGTGGGAATGGTACCTTTTGCATGTGATGCACTCCTCTGGGCAAAACAGAAAAGCGCTTCCACCGCATTGGGAAGCCTGAAAAGAAAGACCCACAAGTCCTGAATACAATATACACGAGAGCCATTATCTCCAATAATGCACAAAAATAGAATTCGAGATCCAGTGCTATCACGGGAACGGACTCAAAGACAGGGTACTGTGGACTTTGTTCGTTCACAGTCTTATCAGAGTAGGTACATACGAAATCGCAAACACTCGGCGTAGCGCGTGAAGAAGAGTTGTTCAAGCAAAAAACAGCGGTATACCAAAGATCTCCCCTTCCAGGATCATATCGTTCACATGTCAGGTATGGACCGCAAGAGTGGCAAGACTGGCACTGGCGACCATGAACGCGCGTGAGTCAATGCAAATACATGCGACGAGTGGCGAAAATATTGACGGTTTCCTTCATGTCATGGCATGAATGGCAAAACAAACCCTATGAAGAAGGTGTTGGTCACCGGATTATGGCAAACTATGTCAATAGATTGAATATTGGCATCCTTCTTGGAGCACTCCAGGCGACCATCCCAATATCTCTAGTTGAATTAGAGGGGGAAGGATCACCTTCGTTTCAAGGTGCATCATGTGAACTTTTATATTCGATCATTTCTACTGGAAAGTCCCTCTTCCAGTGCCACTTCCAGTGACTTTTCGAAGTGCAGCTTCGCGACGCACGATTTTTTGAACGATCTAGTGAGTACCACTATGAACATCAGATATGGATGGCATAAAAGTGAGATTGGAAGGATGAAGTTATGGAATCCACAATAGAAGGCCAGGAAAATAAGGAAAGCAAGATGAGTCGAGAATTTCACAACGTCGGAGAACACGCAAACACGAGTAAACACCGATGGAGGGGACCAAAATCGATGGGAGTGAATCGGAAACATCACACGGCGCTCAAAGGACGGGCGAGGACAAACAAGCATCAACTGAAAGTGCAGTTGTCTTGTAGTTCTGCTCGGCGAGGTGATGTTTGTGTCGTGCGGAGTCCCAAGTGCAAAACAGGAAAACAATATTAGAATCTCGATGATCGAAAGGAAAGTTATGGGACGAACTTTGTCGAAGATCCATTTACGAAGCTCTTTATGTTTAGCTTTAGCTCGAGATCTTCTGGCCTACTACACAATCCTGCGCCAAGGTACATATCGTTTTAAGTTTTAACCTACTCAGAGCTGTCGCTTTAAAGAAACTGAGATTCCACGCAGTGTTTACTGTACCCAAAACCCAAAACGGTCAGTGACTCACAGAAGCGTCAAAGACCTAAACCATTCCTGAACAAGTAGGTAAACAACGATGTCATGTGGAAGCACCAGGATCTCCCTGACCCACTATTTATGGTGATATGAAATATTATGTACACAAATAAAAGTGCATCAGCTGTAGGGAAGAATTATCTTCCGTGTGAGGCGAAGGTGTGGATGAGGCAGAAGAGTCCGATTCCTTCCACGACGAGGCCACAGGCGAAGAGGAGCTCCAGGCATGGATTCTTGAAGTCGAGGGCCAAGTACCAGCGGAGGGTGACCAGCGTGAGGAGTATGGCCATGATGATCTGCCATTCCGGGTTGCTGACCAGCCGGAACTGAACGAGCGAGAGGAGGGCGTATATGAGGATGGCAAGCGTCGCCGAGAGGTCGAAGCAGAAGAGTCCCGCCTCGACGCATAAGCTGGAGCGGTGGACGCGAGTAGGCGCAAACAGAGCTTGACGTTTAGGCGCCTCAAGGTCGAAGGCGCCGTAGTCGAAGGCGTACTCACGGAAGTTCTGCTTCTCCGCCTGCGGGGGCTGAGGACGGAAGAGCGCGAAGACTGTCGGCGGTTTGGACATCTGTAGAAGAAGGCAATGGTGCGCGGGTGATAACGCGAGGAGCGCCTCGGAGGCGCGGCTGTGGGGATGTTGACGACGTTCGATTGATTGGGAGTTCGGACGGGCGCGCTCCATCGCTATTTATATGTACAGGGTAGGGAAGACCGCTTGGGTTACGTCACTGACACATTTCAGCGTTTGGCACGAAGCCGTTCTTGAAGGATGAGAGGAGGCTCCGGTAGCTGTCCGAATCACAAATCGCAAAATGAGGCCATTGAATGTTCTGAGAATTTCCGAAAGCACGTAAAACCCGAGTGCACTCTTGTTCTTATGCATCACGTTAGAATATCTGGACGGGGTCGAGGGTATAGCGAGGATCTTGCTTCAGAGTTGCACGTTTTACGCAAGGACGCTGGACATTGACCGTTTTATCCACCCTGGAAACAACGACCACACCGAAAATTATGTACACATGACACAAATAACAACGAGTGGAATACACGTACGCAACTTCACTCTAATGACTGCCGTTGGAGGGACACCTTTGTGATCTTCCTGCCACACATCGCACAGATTCCCTTCTGGTATGCGCAAGTCGCGCAGTAGTGGCATCCCATCTTGTGTGTTGAGTGATTGCAGATTCGGCACTTCTTGAAGTCTTCCTTCGCTTTAAATCTGAAATCCATAACTGTAAGGTGAAACAGTCAAACGTCTATAGCTACCGTATCCCGAAGCCACTACAATAGTACTCCTTGATAAATGAAGTAAAAGCAAGTGAACAGATTCGTGATTTTTAGATAACTGAATAATCCATAAATACAGATCACTTTCCGCTCCACAACCACGCCTTCTTTTGTTCTACTTCATTGTAGCGAGTACGGGACGCTTCAACGAACTTAGGATTGAAAACGCGGGATCGATAATGATCACACTCCAAAAAGGGTCGAAAATATTGACTTACTTTTCCTGCGCGCTCAGTAGTTTGTTCTCTGATGTGATCTTCTTCGAGGACTGACCAGGTTTCGTCTCCAACTTGGACTTGCGCACAGTAGTCGTCGCAAGGCGACTCAACTTCGTTTCGCCTGAAAACCACAAGAATGTACACAAATCATAGAGCGCGATTCGCGACGCACATTTTTCGCAAACCATCTTGTCGTGTACGCCAAGTGACACTTCTTCTGTTGTTCTTGGAGGCGGCGATTGCCGTCAGGGATATCACGTTCGTTCTTCGGAGTTGCACGGCGGCGGTGCTGGGATGACCTCGACCGCTTGGTCGCCTGAAGAAGTCACGTATTGACCATCCTATTCAGCGATCGTTTACAATTCGGCAAACGCGCATTTACTAAAGAAATCGACCGTCAGAAACTACTTTTGAGGAGCCTGTTCAGCCAATGCGTCCGCGACTGCACCCTGTTGACGTCGTCCTTGTCATAGTTAACGTCGCGCTGCCACCGTCGTGGCCATCAACAGACCGCGTTCTCGTGTTTTCAGTCAATATTCTGGCTGGTCAGATTCTACTACAGAATTTCTATCGCAGGAAAGACAATACGAGTGCTCTATCAGACCCAAAACGACTTCGCGAGAATTCCATGAATTAAACAGTGAATGAAAAACAAGAAATGGAGTCCAAGAAGCTGCTAGAAAGAAGGAATGTTGAATTGATCAGGTTCGTGTTCGTAATGTGCTTTTTCTTACCATTGCGCTACGCTGACATAATCCCCTATTAATTAATTAAGCATCTGATAATAGGTAAGACGTGCCAATTGATTCTATCCTTACAGCCCAATTAGTTCGAAAAACAGATGACGAATTTGCTCAGTGATCAATTTGCGTCTATTTCTGATGTCCTTGCTCTGCTTTTTGGTCAAAATAGCCCTGAAAGAAGCCACGCAAGAACGCGAATGATCTGATCTAGCTATGGGCTTAATCACCAGGCACTTCTAGACAAATCTACTTTTCGGAAAAGTAGCCAATATGGCTGAAACGAAGGCGCCCGGGATTCCGTAGAGCATCCTCCAAAAAAAATAGACGTCGCCTCCTTGAGACATCTTCTCCTTTTCATTATCTCGTCATCGTTGCGAGACCACCTGTACAACCCGTCCACCACGGTGACCTCGTTGTTGTGTCCAGCGTCGGTGCCAGCTGTCAGCTGAGCATCACCCGCGGGAAGAAGCCGCCATCCCGTCTCCGCTGGCACCGTCGCCGCCGTCGAATTCGTCCAATGCAAGCTCTGCTTCCACACTGTCAACAAACTGCCAGTTTGTCACGTCGCTCGCGCTTATTGCCACGTGTTCTGTATCCGCATTCTATCCTTTCGCCATTTCAGCCATATTGGCTTCGTCTCCGGCAATGAAGGACCCGTCGGAAGCGCCGGTTTCGACTGCGCCACAAGCTTCTAAGTGTGACCGCGTCTTCGGAGTGGCCAATGCCCTCTTTGGACTCCTTTTGGCCGTCGCCGCCGGAGGTGCCTTCGCCTACTACATGTGGGCACTGCACGAGACGCGCCTCTGGTTCAGCAACATCAGCGAAGTGGAGCGCGAGATCTCGATGCGAACGGAATCCGGACTCTACTACTTCTACTACAAGCAGTTCGTAGCAGCTCCCGATCTGAGGATCGCCTTCCGCCAGCTGATCTACGACGAAGACACGGAGTACCCCAGGGTTATCAATGTACTCGAACGGTTCAACGTCTATCAAGAAGTGCTTCTCGCGCTCATCTACCGTCTCTTCCTGAGCCCCGCCGTCATCGACTCCATGCTCTTCTACGTCTACAGTTGCTTCGCGATCACTGGGCTCGGAGTCACCGCCATCTTCTTGCTCGCCTGGAAGGTCGGTGGGAGCTGGACTTGTGGACTCCTCGCCGCTTCTTGGATGTTTGCGAATCTGGATGACGCGACGAGGGCGTTCTTCACAGTGAATCTGCGGGAAGTGTTCGCGTTGCCTATGTTTTGGCTGCAGAACGTGCTAACAGTCGAGATCCTCACGACGGAGAAGCAGCTGACGTCAACATGGTTGCTCCATGTGCTTTTGACGTTCGCCTTCGCCATCTTCTGGCAGTTCAACCAGTTCATATTGATCTTCCAGGTAAGAATATCCTTTCGAGCTTCTACTTGAACTTTTTTAGTCTCTTGCGGTCTTTGGATGTGCTCTACTGAACCCGAAGAAAGCTGCCGCCGTCAAATGGGCCCTTACCGCTCAAACCGGCGGATTTCTGCTTGTCATCGCAGCCCAGTTCGGTCAACTTATGCTCATCTCTTCGCTTTCCTTATGGCTCAACGTCTCCATTCTCTTCGTGCTCACGTTCATGAACCTCAACGAATCCAGCGGCGTTGGCGCGCGCCTCTTCCGTGCTGACGTGGCAGCAGTCCTCACTGTCGGATGCAGCATGCTGGTCAAGCAGCTTCTTCAAGTCGATGCCGACACTCACATTTGGACGTTTGTGAAAGCGAAACTCGGCTTCATAACCGAAGACATCTCCTTCGAGACGAATTTGTATCTGTGCCACGGGTCGTTTGGATTCATCGACCCCGGATTCTTCTCAAGAACGAGCCTCACTGGAGCCCTGCCTCTGTTCGTCGCCGTGGTTGTCATCGTAGCTGGACGAGTGGCGCTGAGCCTATGGAGAGGCACGCAGATGGTTGCTGTTGAGGTCAGAGTGGTCATTATCGGGGTTTTACAGATTTGCGTTCTTTTTCAGGTGGTGTACGTGACAGTTCAATCCGCGCTGTGTGGAATAATGGCGCTCTTCGCGCTTCGCATGAAATTCGTTTGGTTCCCTCAATTATGCGTTGTGGCCGCCGTCGGGCTATATCGCTTCGCCTCGCGTCTTCTGAACTGCTCCGCTGGTGCTGTCATCCTCCTAGCGCTCTCAGCCCACTTACTCAACATGCAAGTCAAGACCTACCAGGAACAGATGGCTAACGAGCAAGAGTTCTATGACCCAGATACGGTAGCGCTTATGGAATGGATCAAGACTTCAACGCGCCCGACGGCTACTTTTACGGGAAGCATGCAACTGTTAGCTGGAGTGAAGTGCTGTACGGGACGACGTCTTACGAACCATCCCCACTTCGAAGATCGGTGGCTCCGCGAACGAACTCAGCGGCTTTACCAGATATACGGTCGTACCCCCGTTGCCGACGTTCATAGGATGCTCAAGAAGGAGGTCTCCAACTACATAATCTTAGAAGACAGTATCTGCCTCGCCTCTTCCACCGGATGCTCGACAAACGATCTCATCGACATGGCCAATGGACATCTGACCGATTCTGGGAAAGGCGCCTTCTTGCCCGGCTCCTTGAAGCCGACGGCGGAGGAGCGCTTCTGCAATCGGATCAGAGATGTTGAGTCGCCGGACGTGAGGAAGTATTTCGCTAAAGTATTCGAAAATCGCACCTTCAGGGTCTACAAAGTGCTTTAACCCCTATTACGGATTATTTCCTGTATTTGCCAGTAATATTTGGTCTCTTCTTCCTACGCATAATAATTTTCCTTGTGCAATCCGCGTGCCTTTTTGTTGTCGTTGTCTTACTCCAGAGTGCATTAATTTTCGATTCGATAAATGTTTTAGATGTGGAGCAGGTCAGTGGCCGTGGTGCTACTGCTGGTGTCGGCCGTCTTCGGCAACTCCGTTCGACGCATCATGACCGTCGAGGACAACCTGGAGAAGTTCACGATCCACATGAATGGATATTCGCCGAATATGGTGAGTGAGATTTTATGTTTTAAGGCCCTGACTGAGAGAGAATAGTGGAAGGGCCCAAACTTCAGCCCCCAATTGGGACTAGCTAAAGTGCCTTGGGTTATCCAACTGCTGAAGCTCTTAAGTACTACAGATTGGAGGCTATTTTTTTAAGATTGAAAAACATACGTACTAAAAGTAGATAAATAGACGCGTGAATACATAAAATAACATTTCAGCATGACGACTACGTGGCCGTAGCGATGGAAGCGAAAGCCGGCTACATCGTCAAATTTGAACCGTTTGCACACGCCGACCGCGTCCACCAC
Organism: Steinernema glaseri; assembly: GCA_000757755.1. Taxonomy (NCBI): domain Eukaryota; kingdom Metazoa; phylum Nematoda; class Chromadorea; order Rhabditida; family Steinernematidae; genus Steinernema; species Steinernema glaseri. The sequence goes on from AZBX01000567.1 coordinate 45,519, forward strand.
ATGCTCCTCTATGGCTGCGAGCAGCCGGCGGGGAACACCTACTTCTGGAAGGGGATGCAGACCTGTAGCGGCGCTGCCCATATTCTCTACGCGTGGGCGAGGAACGCTCCCGCTCTCACCCTACCCAATGACGTGGCCTTCGCCGTTGGAAACGAAGGCGATAGCATACGGTACCTCGTTCTCCAGATCCACTATGCGCAGCCTTTTGCCGGAAACGTCAAGGATTACTCTGGCGTCACACTCCATATGTCCCAGCAGAAGCCGGCAAATCTGGGTTTGTGAATAGTGTCATTTGAGTACTGTAAGGAGGTGTTTTCAGCTGCTGTTCTTCTCTTCGTCTCGGGCAACCCCATCCCGCCTGGTTTGAACCAATTCCAATCGAACATGAGCTGTATCTACAACGGAGGTCCCGATCTTCATCCCTTCGCCTTCAGAACACATACCCACGGCATGGGCAGAGTAGTCTCCGCCTTCTATAAGCACGATGACAAGTGGATCCCGATCGGAAAGAGGAATCCCCAGTGGCCGCAGCTCTTCCAACCTATCGCCACGAGTCCTGTGATCAGGCAGGGCGATCTTATGGCCGCCCAGTGCCGATTCGACTCGCACGATAAGAAGAATCCAGTTCGAATGGGGTGAGTGCTATGAACTACCCCAACAAACCTTATGATCATGGCCAGCATCTTATTCTGTTCTTCTTTCTAAAATCCTGTTGAATAAGTGCCCAAATTATCAAAATTCTTCTTCTCTTTTCGCTAAATGCTTGAAAACTGATCCATTTCTATTTCCAGATCTATGGGCATGGACGAGATGTGTAACTTCTACATGATGTACTACTGGGACGCCTCCAAGCCTCATCCGTTCCCCAGCGGCGGATACTGTGGCGATCAACAGTACGGTCAAATGGTTGCCAATGAATACCCCGTGGATGGAGTTACACTGCTGCCTAGCCATCCCGAATGGGAGCATCAAGCACACCAGAGTGCCAAAGCCTTCGGAGTTGTCGAAAAGATGCGCGTCTCCCAGATCGATCAGCACAAGCTGGGCCAAGTAGCAGGCCTCTCCTTCGACAAGAACGGAAACGTCGTTGTCTTCCATAGAGCCGACAAAGTTTGGAACCAATTGTATGTGCAAAAGGTTTATTAGTTGACTTATTTCTCTGTTTCAGTACGTTTGACGACAACAACATGCTCACCGACAGAGCTCCCATCTCAAGATCCACTATTTTGGTCGCGAAACCTGGAGAAAAGGGGCTCACTCTGGTAGCCGAGTACGGTAGTTCCATGTTCTACTTGCCCCATGGCATATTCGTCGATGGAAGCGACAACTACTACACCACGGACGTCGGATCACATCAAGTCAAGAAGCTGAAGATCCAAAATGGAAAACTCGTGGAAGTATTCTCATTGGGAACGAAGTTCCAACCGGGAGCAGGAAAGGACCACTTCTGCAAGCCCGCTGGAATTACCGTATCCAAACGAGACGGATCAATCTTTGTCGCCGACGGATACTGTAATAACCGTGTCGTTCGTTTCTCGAAGGATGGCAAGTACATGAGTGAGTTCGGACAGGCGGCCACGCGAGAGAATCGCTTCGCGTTGGGCGCCTTCAGCTTACCCCATGATGTGGTGATAGACGACGATAACGGGCAACTCTACGTGACCGATCGCATCAACGGAAGAGTCCAGAAGTTCATGGTGGACGGAGCTCCGCTTGGTGACTTCAGGGATATCAACATGATCAGCAACGTTTACTCGGCGGATTACAACTCTGGTAAGCAGATTGAACGATACAGATTACAAAGACCTCAACTCAAGGAGATTTTTCAGAACCCTCTCTTTTTCGTAGGCCAGATCCTTCCCCGAATCCTGGAAATCTAGACGGATGCTCCTTCTAAAGGCGCGCTCCATCCAATGTCCCTAGATCCCAAATCCCCAAAATAAAGGCTCGGCCACGATTCGTTCGCTTCTGCGTCCGCAT
>AZBX01000568.1:0-19622 GCA_000757755.1 Steinernema glaseri
CAGGACCGGGACCGGGACCAGGACCAGGACCGCACAGCCCTGGCTCGGAGGCTTAGAGGGACTGCACGATTTATGGTCGGAGCAGCGACAAGAATGTTATTTTTAGCCGTTCTTTTGAGAGAACTGCAAAGAAGCACGTACAGCAATTGTCCACTTCTAAAGGACCTATTTTCTTTTCTCAGGGAGGAATTGTGCGAAAGTGTAATAAGATGCAGAAAGCTCCACTGCCCGAAAGTGGCAACTTAGGATCCTCCTGGGACTTGCTCAACTTTGACCCGAAAGACGAAGATCGAAGGTTGCGGCATGTTTGCCGAAGTGTTCGAAGCGTCGGACCATTATTTAAGATGATGTTCTCTTCTGGGGATCGCTTAGGGCCGCCGCAGAACAGATTATTTAAAGCGGGAGCTCGTCTGGGGTTCGGAATAATTGGAATGCTAAACATCTTTTTCGAGACAAAGAGGTCTATGTTTATGACAGTCTAGACGGCGACTGTCTACTGGCGATGATGCTGAGCATGTGCTCTCCCTACATAATGCTAAAATTGGTCAAAAGACCTGGATCAAGCACCTTTCCATCAATTAACTTTACTAATCATATACCTAGAAATGCTTTTGCACTCAATTAAGTGTCTTTCGTTGCAGGACCTGCACTGGAGACGACCTCATCGGCTTAGCATACCTCGGGGAGCTGGCCACGGACAAGAGCGAGCTCGACCAGTGGCGAAACACGGTCGAGCACCTCGGCAAGGAGTACAAGGGCACCCATCACCTGAAGCTCCCGAACAACACCCCACAGGTGCACGTGTCGGAGACGCAGTCCGACTCCGAGTAACGGCGCTCACTCTCCTTCAAGCGGGTCTCCCTCTGGCGCATCGCAAATCAAAATCGCCCAAATTCACTCCCCACCTAAGTTATTCATTCCCGTCGATATCTTACTCTCCCAGGACTTGTGATCCTTCCTTCTTCCTCGGCTCATTCCTTTCTCTTTCTTCTGCACTGTTGCGATGTAAAGTGGACAATGTAAACCAACCCGATAATAAAGAGTTTTATTTAAATCTCAATCTGAAGACAAGGAAGACATTCCAGGAGCTCTATCATAAAGTACAGAATGGATGTATTATTAGAAGAACTGCTCAGTGGATTCACGTCTCCGCGTCTACGAATGTCTAATCGGAAGTCCCAGGCGGACGTTCTCAGAACGGAACAGGAGTGTACTGAAGGCACTCTTTCAGGAGTCCAAAGTACTTAGCAATAGCTGAAACGCAGTTAACAAATAACACAAAACAGAGAATAGGAAATTGCATTTATTTAAACTCGAAACACCTGCGAAGCAAAATAGAGTGCTGGAACGCAGGATACCTTTGCAGAGGAAATTCATTAGCATACAATCGTTTGCAAAGGAGATAGTTCGTGTTGAAACCTTGACAACAAAAACTGCATTCCCAGGAAAGAGCTGCAAAATATTCGTTCCTCTGTCTAATGAAGAGTCGATTAAATTTCACTGGAAGATATTCGATAGGAGAGGTCAGAAAATAAATGATGCAGAACGACGAGGAAGTGAATTTTTTAACGTTCCTGATCGTTAAATGCTAAAAGTGCTAAAACGACTTTGCGCTAACAACGCTAACGTTAAATGCTCAAACAACTTTGGAAGTCCTACTATCGTGAAGGGAGCCGTTGTCCATTGTTTTAAGATACATCGCATTATAGTTTTATTTCCTGTATTTATTACATTCGACCATGAAGGACACTATGTAATATAGCTATTTCAGTGGCGATTAAAGGATGATCTTGATCGAAATTTTATAACTTACTATCTGCAATTATCATAGTAGGCATTTAACGATTCAGCACCTTTCACGCGTTGAAGAAGATAAAGTTCTAAAGCAAGTTTTTGGCTTACTATTGAGTTAAAATTATTACCTGGCACTATATATGAATGTATCACTATCATTTGATAGATCTTATGTCAAGATTCACAAAAAACTTTTAAAAATGAAAAGGCAAATGTATAAAAAAACTTACCATTTTTGCATGTCCGTTTAGAAAAGATCCACTTTAATACCCTGTGCCTCCAAAACACAACGATTCTTGAAACTATCTCAACTTCTCTGCTAGTCGCATCTAATTCACTGGAATCTCATTTTCCAGCTTAATCTGCAGTTTATCCCGAGGCCATTCCGAGAAGACGCTCTCAAAATAGAGCGGCAATACGCCTTAGGCTAATTGTGTATTTGCTCCCGGTCCAAGGTCCAGAGCGTCTATCTTGCAAGGCAAGTGGACGACGTCATCAAATCGAGGAAGTTCACACTTTTCCATGGACAAAGTGCACTTGCCTTTCATTCGTTAAAACTGCTGACAAATCGCTCTTTTCATCTCAAAAGGCCACTTCCTCTCGTTTTTTGCAGCGTGCCGCTGACCTTTCATCCCGAAAGTCCTCGAGCGAAATTCGATAGAGTTTTCATTAGATGAGACGGCGGCAAACTACGTACGTTGCAAGGAAGAGAGTGTCCACAAAGCGCCTGAGGTCATACCTAGGAAACTGAGACGAAAAGCACATTCCGGGTAGCTAGAAGGTGAAGTCTGCAGGTGATTCTAAATACATTCGGACAAGAGCGTGCTCATGCCGTCGGAAAAATGCGGCTGATGTCCGCAGAGAAGAAAATAGAGACGCCGGATGCGTCGATCTATCAAGAAGGGAAAGAATAGGACAAGTTCATTTGTTTTCCTGACTTTGGGCTTTTGATATGAAAAGCGCTTCGATTTTGTGTTCGGACGAAGGGAACGAATGCGGTTTTTGAGATGTAAAAGGACGAGCGATGTGCGAAGAAAATAATAGGGCTTCTGAAAGAACAAAATTTGAGTGAAAAACAAATCACAAGGCCGAAAAGTGAAAAGGGACCCAAGTGCAAAATTTTAACCTATTTAATCTTTGAGTATTTAGGCCGTTAAACAATATCGTAAATGGCTCTGCAGTAGTTTTTGTCTTGCTACATTGAGTTGCTCATGAGTTTAGGGTTCTTAAAAGCGTCGTAGGATCCACAAAGGATAAACATCGAGTGCTCCATTCGCTCCAGTGACAATCCGTTTATCAATGAAGAAAACATGATGTTTGTATCTTTTGAACAAAGAAGTCCGCATGGGATGACGTTTTCATGAATAAGACCAATTTGCAAGCATCGTATGACCAATTGTGTTTTGAGCGTGAGCTGTGTTGTGACAAGTTGTGAGCACTGACCGTGATTACCTTTTTTTGCACATTTTTCGTTAAGTATGCATTGTTGTTGTCCGGCATAAACAAATCACGGTTGTATTCGACATGATTTTACTGGGTTTAGTCTCCTTGACTGATTGTCATCAAGCTGAAACAAGGAAATGATGGAAGATTGGCCTTGCCTGATCCGCAGATAGCGTCAGTATGTTTACTGTAAATGTAAAGTCGCGCGCAAATATGTTCCTGTATTAGGACTCTAGCGCGTGGTTTATATGTACTGTTTGAATGGCAGATAGACTGTCATTCTCTGGAATTCAGTAGCATTTCGCTTGCAGGACACCACAAATGCAAAATAAAGTAAGAGTACAATAGACACATCATTTGCAAAAGCAGACGTCACTTTTAGCGGTCCTTGAATGGCGAGTCGGTTAGTGGTGGTTTTGGAATTCGTAGATTCCGAAGTGTTCCACCTTCGCTGCTTTATCGCTGTTGTCATCAGAGAGTGCGGAAGAAGACAGGTCAACGTGATTCATTTATATTTCCACTTCAGAGACTAATAACTAATCAATTGTAAGTCATCAAAGTTATCTAGAATGGACGTACACGTCACGCCATTTATGACCGCGTGACGTTCGCTTAAGACGATGGAGATTTTCGAAGAACGAATCAGATGACGCGTGGAGGGAACGAGGAATGTTACCACGCTATGCGGAGGTGCCGGGTCCAAGAAAGGTCGGAAATGTTGCGATATCCAGAAAATCGTTTCGCTGAGGTTTCCGACCTAAAGAAATGAGCGTAGCAAGACTAAAGGAAATGATATTTACTGGAATATAAACATCCGTGGATTAATATGGATTTTCCAGTCCTGCTGTGTATCTTATAAGTGTAAAAATTTGTTTATGCATTATAATGTGTTTTCGATGAAATCTTCAACAAACACTGATCCTTTGGTCCTTTACATAGATCACCACTCTCCTTGTTATCCTTCCAAGCCGCATGTTCAAAGTATGACCCCTGGACCAACACTAGCTTACGGTTCTCCATCCTCTTACAACTTGTTGTAAGCTGATAACGAAGATAATCCACAAAAGTACTTTCCAGTTATGCTTATCGAACTCTGAACTCTATCTTCTGGAACATCTACTTCCGCATCAATTCTTCTTTACAACACTCCTCCACAAACAACTCCCCAACTGCCTCTTAATTCATCAAAAGTATATACATGCTCGCCGGAAGTTGGCAGCATCGTCACGTCCCGGCCGGACGCGGGCTATTTTTGGAATTATCTCTCCGCCGGGCATCTCCGTTTTCGGCACCGAACGTCATCGGAGCGTACCCGCGCGCGCCATAATTAATACGAACTCGGATGGCACCGAAAATGTCATCGGACCGCATGAAGCGCGCCGCTCCAGTGGAGCATCTTAATTCGCCGTTTCCAAGCGAAGATCGCCGGCGCGTTTCAATTATGCGCCAATGAAGGCCTCCGGGCTCATTGGGAATTCGCGGAAAACAGAGCAAAGGTTTCCATTGTAATTGGTCGGAAGTGCATCGGCGGGATTAAGTAGGACGGGGGAAGTGTAACGTGTGGAAACTACGCAGTAGAACGGAATGCCCAGCTGACTCACCCCCAGAAGTCATGTATTCTGAAGGTGAGGGCTTTGAAGCTGCCAGAACATACCTTCTGGGGAAACTCAAACAGAAAGATCAACTTCCAGAAATACGGATCAACTGTGGTCCAGGAGTAATAAGTAGTAACAAGTAATAAGAGTAATAAGTGTTTAACGTCCGACCCAAACGCATAGCAAAAATTAGCCATAAATATTCGGAAGACTGTTATCAAATGAGAATTGTTTCTGAAAAAAAAGAAGCCACTTCTCAGCAAACGTATTTCTGTAGCCCGGATAAAGACGGTTGGCTACGATTGCAATGGCTACTTTCTGAAGGTTCCTGTGGAGTATTTTGTACAATTTCTTACCTTAATATTCATTAGTTGTGGGTAACTCACGGTTATAGAGCTGCCTATAGTGTTAAAAGAAAACATATGACGTCGCGCTAATGAACTATCTAGTGGAACATTCACAGATGTTAATATCTACGCATGATAACACCGGAACCTTGCGATAGTCTTGTCCCACAGCAACCGTAGAAGATGTTTTCACCGTCGCCTCTTGTTTTCATATCGTGTTCATTATGCGAGTGCGCCATTGGGTAATCCACAGCATGAGCTGGCAAAACAAACGAACAAAATAAGCCGAATTACGCCCACGGAGGTACGTAGGAGACTGAAGAAGCTATTGAAGCGGTGAAAGGTCCTCATGTGACGTGATAGTTATCTCAGCAGAAGATGGTAAATTGTTTAAAGAAAACAGTTCAGTTGAGGAGGTTATGTTTAGATCGGAAAATCAGGTAAACATTTTTCAAAGGAGAGTGCAAAACGATACGAGGAAGTAAAAGGCACTGAAGTGAGGATATAATGTCCTCATTGACATTTATCGGAAACGTATCGTATTGCCGGAGACTAAGAGCTCTTCGTTGGCATTATAAGTGGTTATGTGGTGGCATCTATATTGAATGTCGGGTTGCATGAAAAGTGAAAACTATTTGGCAAAAGTGTCCGAGTATTTTTCAAAACTCATGAAATTATGCCGTTAAGTAGGTTAACCTTTCTAGGTAAAGTGAGTGTGTGTCTAGGTATATGTGAAATTGCGACAATTGCTGTAACAGTGAATCACCGTTACATTTGGAGCGTTAAGCTCTTACAATATCGTAGTTCCAAAAATTGCTCTTGCAAAAAACTCAATCCTAGACCTTTAAACTCATTGACCTGAAACAAGATCTCCACCTAATCTCGTTTAATTTTGTGTTTCCATGTCTCTTCTCGTGCATACACTTTGTTCGTTGATTCACTGATGCAAATCCTTTCACGGCCTATCACGACCCGATGGGTTTCTAGAAATCCGAAATTTTGCAATATGCAAGTTGTAACATGGTCGTTGGTCAGGTAACTAGAATCCCAGCAGAACCATCTAACGGAGTTTCCTCGTCTGGTTACCATAAATCGCATTTAATTCCCTACCACCGTTATTGTCGACAAAAAGAATAAAATCACTTCTTTTGCACGTTTTTCTCAGATATCGCATCGTCCTTTGCACTTTCCATCACCATTTCGTGGCCCATCGGTCATCAGGGACGGAAGGAACGACGTTTAAGCGGACCAATTTATGGAAGAGAGGATGGAATCGAGGCGAAAGACTAAATTGATTATTGTCAGTAGGGAGAGAAACAGGGAGTGCTTCCCGTCCGATGTTGCAGATCCCCACGTGCCCAGCAGATTTTCCAATTTATATATTTACGCAAACAATTATCTTGGCAATCACTCTTCAGTTGCCGTTTATTCACACTTTTCCTGACGCATTAGCGTTGGAAAGGGAACTCCCGTGAATTACCCTCCTCATCGCTCACAAACGATGCTCATTTCCACTTTTCACTTCTTTACAGCTGTCTAGACACCGTCTAGACCATATGTATGATTCATTGTATCTTCTTTTGTCACTTATTTTCTATAAAGAGGCCGTCACATGACGACGTTCATGTAGTAGTTCATCGAGGTCCTCGATCTAAACGAAGCATGTTCTTTGTGGACAATAATTTTTTCTAAATTATATTTAGCTCTTCTTGTGAGTCTTCTGTGAAATAAAGGATCATCAATTGGGTTAGAGTGCGTCGTCTGAGCGAAGGAACGGAGCGAAGAAAGCTGCACTTGATCAACGAGTCAAGGAAGTCCAACTGCCAGCGGTCGCCAAGGTTGCTCAGGGCGTAAATCAAACGAACGTTGTCGTTAGGCGGCAAAGGTGCAACGTTAATTTTGGACCGAACGCAGGATGACTGATGGCGCGGCGGTTTTCAAATTGGGGGGACCGGAGTGAGTGGGAACACGGAAAGTGAGAACTTCACAGAAAGTGAACGAATCCGTACGACTGTAGCTGCTGTCAGAAGTTCAACTTCAGTTGCTGAAATGAGTAGCTGTCTTGTTGCTTTCCTCTCCGAGTTATGGTAAGATCTAATATTATGTACTGTTTTTATAGTTCTTTACTGGAAGAAGAATAAATGGTCATCATCGTGCAGCATCTTCTCTAATCACTCTTCAGAATTGAAGGTCGAAATTGATCCGTCTTCTACGGCGGCTGAAGTATAAAGCCGATTAAACCGGTTTAATATTGCTGCTTCTGTGGTAATAGCATTCGAATAAAATCTGATTTTCCATTTGTGAACAGGCTGTCGATTATGAATAAGTGGAATGGGAAACCAGATTAATTTGAACTCATTCTTTCAGAAGCAGGAAAGTAGACACACTGAGAGATTATTAAAAGACTTAAAGGTGTGCTAGAAAAGTGTTATTGCATATCAAATGAAAGATATTCAATGAAGAATTGATGTTGATAATGAAAACTTGCGGCATTCAAAGGCGTAAGCTGGCGCACAAAATGTAGATAAACCAATGATTTTTCAAGCAAGAAGAGTACCATGGAAGAGTAGCGTGTCTGTAAGATGGCTTCTGAAATAACGAACTCCCCGAATATCCCTCCACTAATGTCCAGCGACTCCTTGTCCTCGAAAAGGGCACTTCTCCTCAAAAAAGCAACAGTTCCCGCACGCGTCTCTCGCTTCGCACATTTGTTCTAATTATTAATTCAATCATCGCGTTCCCACAAATGGACAGCTGAGTTAATTGCCCGTCTTCGTGCATGCAAATCGCTGAGCAACAGTTGGAGCCGTCGCGCCCTTTTGTCTCCGTCCCATCCTTCGGCGCCGCGGTGGCCGGCAATCCATCACGGATCAAAATTTGCATAAACCGCGTGCGAAAGCAGTGTTGACACTCATCCATTATCCGCGGCCATTGTTCTCCTTGGCGACGACGCCAAAGTCAGATGGCCAAAGGTTAAACGGCGGCCATAACTACGGTAATCTTCATTATTAGAAACAATTGTAGATCCTCGAGAAATAGCGACATACATTTGCGGGAAGGGTCCATTTCTCAGAGATGTTCAAATTAGCGCATCGTGTTAATCGCATTGTACCGCAAAGGCCCGAAGCTTCGAAGTTTACGGTCGAAGGGGCGGGTCTCTTCCAATAAGGCGACAATTAGTGTCCTCAGCTCGTTTGCCATCTGTCGTCCTCCCGCACGCACTCCTCAATTACCGCTCCTCTCCTGTGCGCGCAGTCGGCGGATAGAATATCAACTCGAGGACCATCTTCGCCTCAGGATTTCATTTCCTCAATTAGCGGATCATCTCCCCGATTAATCGCTGCGATGTGGCCGACGCTCGTTACCCTCGGGCTCCTCTGTGCTTCCCTCTTGGTCAACGTCTATCAGAGAAGTGCGATTCACGGATTGGAGGTTAGTTTTTATTACACTCTTCTACAGCTAACTATCTTTGCAGTTCCACTTTTTTTCATGTTTAACATATATATTTACCCGTAATTTCAGAATCTTCTCCAAGAGGCTCATCCCCGGCGTGTCGCCCGCTCGGTCTCCTACTACTCCGAGCTTTCGAATGACGAATCGGTGGCTACCCAAACCTACTACTTCCCTCTTTACACGCAACTTTCGAGCAAATCCATCGAGAAGCTATGCAAATCTCGACTTGAAAAGGAGGCAGAGACGGACGTAAAAACAGAGAATGAAACAGTTTCCAAGGCGAAGAAGCCACCGAAGATAAATAGAAAGCAGGAGAGGAAGGAAAAAAGTAGGGAAAACTCAATTACCGGAAAGAAAATTGGTAATTTCAGCATGTAAAGAGATCAGGTCCCTCGGAGGGAAGACGCTAGTTGGCGCACGTCTCCATCGAGTTGGTGCCGCAGTCCGCTCAGGGGAGAAGTGGCTGCTGACAGAGTTTTCCACAGGGTATTCGGTTTTCGAATACCGCACTAATGGAACCGATGATATTTCCATTTCCTCAAGCGATCCTTACAAGGTCCACATGCTCAACGATCCGTTCCAGGTAGGCAAGATATTGTTTTAACAGAAGGAGAGCACAAAAGAAATCTAAAGAAACATGTTCGATTTAAGAATAAGCCAAGTGGATGGGTTCAGCTTTTACGGTTTATATCGTAATACACACTCTAATAGGCAAGCAGGGTATCCAAAAGTAAGAACCAATAATCCTATGTGCTTTGGCCATCTACGTACTACTGCAGGGTGAACCATGAGTATTACAACGCGTCCGAATTTTGGTCTTTTTACGGTTTTTTTTAAACTTTCGCTTGTCACAATAGCCTTATTCGTGTTCTCCGTACTCTTCTGTCCAAGAACTACAGTAATTATATAAAAAGATACAAGCGTCTTTTTGCGTTGCAATACTCATGGGTCACCCTGTGAATGTTGATATAACGTTTGTTCACAATGTACGTATTCCAGGGCACCGATCATACCCTCATCGGCAATGGACGTACTTTCGTGTACAACATGGCTGCTTCAAAGTCCATTCAGTTCGCCAATCTCTACACTAAACGACTCATTCGGCGTCCTTTAAACGTCTCCAACGTAAGTTATTTAATCCACATATTAGAAGTCAGAAAAATGAATTTCCCTTCAGGATCCTCTATACCACCACTCGTTCTCCTATGTTGACATCGAATCCGACGAAACCGCGGTTTGGGTGATCTACCGGAAGCCACACGAACATCATCTAACGGTCTCTCGCTTTGACCCAATATCGCTCTCCGAAAAGGCGCGTTGGAGCTTGACTCACATCCCCATCGAGAAGAACATTACGAACAGCTTTGTTGCCTGCGGAATCCTACACACCATCTCTACCGTAGTCAGTCACGGGCGATCGACAAATCGGATAGCAGCAGTGTTCGACTTCGACGCTGGCTCCTACATCCACCAGAGCGCACAGAAAACGTGGGAGTGGAAGGGATACGGAGTGCCGTCAAACGTACAGTATGACAAACACTCGCAGAGCTTGAACGTCTTCGATCAAGGAAATATTTATTCGATTAGCCTAAATACCGAATGACTGTTAAATAAAGACGATTATGAGTCGGCGGGCAGGCGAGATGGCTCTTCGGACATCGTTCGTTCGAGTTCTTCCTTCATTAGAGCGAGCCGTTCCATCTGGTAGAGAATCACCATGAACCTCAGCATCCTTTCGTCCCTGGCGTAATAGGGGTCGGGGTATGTCGGCTCCTCCACCTTCTTCTGGCGTCTCTCGCGGTAGCACATCTCACAGCTCACTATCACTTCCTCTGAACGGCACACCCTTCTTTTATTTGCTTCCTCTCCGCGGCGCACAAACAACCGGTCACAACCGATCTATCAACACTCCAAAATTCCGACCTTCGGGGTCGATGTTCGCCCAAAAAGACGGAACTAACCAAATTTTGGAGTGCGTGTGGGCAAGCATCTTGTTACACAGCTTTTTCATTGTTACACAGCCAGTTTTTTACTATTTGGTTGTGTTTTTTGTAAACAGGATCTTGGATGTTAAGAAAGAAAACAAAAAGGTTGAAATATATGTTCCTTATAATGTACAAATACAGTCCTTCCCAGAGCCATGGTCATCCTTGTCCTATGACAACTTTGCGGTGATAGGATGCTTTTTTTGGAAGCTACACAAACAATGGAGCCAATACCTAATCTCAATACGAGGAGGAATTTTGATTTTAGATTTTTGTTCTGTGATTGTACTTTGAAGAACAACTTCAATTTATCTGGATTTGCAAATTCAAACATTCAACACCTTTAAACACCCAACATTCAAATTTTATTAGTTTTTGCTGTAATAAAACAATCTCAAGGATCAGAAACTCAAGGGAAATCGAGTTGTGTTCGCCCGGAATTTCAGCAAAAACCTTGACCTCTCAGAGAGATCGATATCAGTTCGCTTGCGGTACTTTGGGAACAGCACGTCCTCCATAAACGTTCAAGATTTAAGATATTATTTGTTGCATCAATCACGTCATGCAGAGCGCCGACATGCACAGTAGATTAATATTAAAAACTTACACAGCAAAGTAAGTAAACTTGTTTGTCTTTATCATTTTTAAAGGAACAAAATTTATGAGTCCGTTGAATTAAAACAATAATGTCGTATCAAAACATACATATGGAGTCACTGCCCTTTAGCCCATTGTGCCTGCCATCCTCCAAAGTACTCCCCTATGTACTTTCCCACTTGAATCAATGTTTTCTCGGATTTCGGAGCTCCGACAATCTGCATTCCCGTCGGAAGACCGTTCCTGCTAAGACCAGTAGGGCACTGCAATGCAGGGAGAGAGAGAATGTTCCATATGGCGGTGTATGTAAGGTCGTCATTGGACCAGGCGGCGTATCCTCTGAACATAGGCGTGTGAGCCCAGGTTGGAAGTATGAGCACGGCGTTCTCTTTCTCAAGTAAATCAATGATCTTTCCGCGGAGTCGATCTCTTTTGTTGCGCATTAACTCCGTTTGCTCTTTGCTCAGATGGTAACGATTGCTGTTGAAAGCCATCAGTAGCGCGTTGAGCATATGGTCCGAAACACCGAACACTGATTTAGCAATTTCGACGAAAATTTTGTGGCCGTCCAGTGCTCCCTGAAAACAGAAAATCAAACAAGATTTTCTCGTGGAAACTGATGTAATGAAGCGAAAAATATAAACATCATTAAAATCTCGAGCGCTCCTATTATTGTTTTACTTTAATTAATAGCATGGCAGTACTAAAGACTATAACAAATAATCCCTCGTAGAACAAAATGAAAAAATATCATCTTTGTAGGCTTCCTGGAAAGGAAATCATAACTTTTGTCAAGCATACTTTTATTTAACAAACACAATATCCACTTCAGTTTACCATATCACACAGCTTGACAGTAGCTCAGCTCACAGAAACGTTCAATAGAACCTTCACAGTCCCCTGGCCCAAGGCGCCTCCCAGCCTCCGTGATGTGCTTGAATGCGTCTTCCAATTTCCAGCAGAATCCGATCCGAATTAGGCGCACCGACCACTTGCACACCAGTGGGAAGTTCATGCTCGTCCAGGCCCGTGGGGCACTGAAGGACCGGGAGGGAGAGTGCGTTCCAGATTCCAGTGTAGCCGACGTCTTCGAAGGCCCAAACGGCGTATCCGTGATACTTGGGCGTGTGCGCCCAAGTAGGCAGCAAAAGGACGGCATTTTCTCTCTCCAAGAGGCTGATTATCTTCTGCCTAAGTTTGTCTCTTTTCTTGAAAACCGCTTGCTTCTCTTCCTCGCTCATTGGATGAGTGGAACCGTTGTAGGTCATGACGAGCACATTGAACATGTGGTCGGAGACGCCAAGTAGGGAGAGTAGAATTTCGGTGATTAGCTTCGACCCGTCCAATTCTTTCTGAAAAGGTTCCGTCGGGAGAAAGTGTAGCAGTGGTGAGTTTCTGAGTTTCTTTGTGGAGAAAGAACGGTATTTCTCCAGGATGGATCTCACATTAAGATCAGTCCCATTAACACAAGGAAAAACACTTTAAAATTTGGATTTCTTTGTGCACCTTCGAGTAACAGCAAAAAGCGATCTATTTTACTGATTTTTTATAGCTCAAGGATTGAGAAGAAAAGAAAAAAAAAATTTACCTTGTCCTTACATATGAAGTGCGCAAGAGGAGATCCGTCGGAGACACTGGCCATTAACATCTCCGTGGCATCGTTCATCTCCATGAACGAAATCCCTTGCGTATTCAAGTTATACTCTTTCTCAAAATATTCCACAATGTCACGAAGTTTTTCCTTTTGAATGTCCACGAGAGGTTCAGCCCCGCAGTCCGCTGGGAGACCATCCATGTAGAAGATCTTTATGTTGCGAAGATCTACCTCCTCGTCGATCTTATTCTCCTTGAATCCCTCAGGATTGAAAACCTGGAAGATGCAAAATAGTTTTTACAAAGTGGCCTACATTAGCCTAAGAAATGACATACATTAGAGCTTGCTAGAACTCAATCAAAAGCTAACCTTCAGGCACAAAGGAATGTCCTCGATGTATCTGGTGAGTGGTCCTACGCAGAACATCTGCTTCTTGTATCCTTCTTCGTTGAACCCTTCCGGAAGTTGTCCCTGTGTCGGGACGAATCCAGTGGTTGGCTTGAGTCCGAAGAGTCCGCAGTGAAGTGCCGGAATCCTGACGGAGCCGCCAATGTCACTGCCGATACCTATGAGAGATCCACAGGACGAGACGAGGGCGCCTTCTCCTCCACTGCTTCCACCAGGAGATCTCCTCGAATCGTAGGGATTGCGTGTGGTCCCGAAGATCGAATTGAAAGTCTCAAAAGCCATAAGACATTCGGGTACGTTTGTGATACCAAGAAGGATCCCTCCTGCTTCTCTCGTCCTGAATGTTCAATACTCATAAAATGTAAAGAAAAATCTGTGCACCTCTTGACAACCTCTGCATCCTTCTCACTGATCACTCCCTTCCTAACAACCATTCCCACCGTAATAACGTGATCTTTAACATCCATGCTGTCTTTGACGGTGAACGGAATCCCAAAGAGAGGCTTCTCCTCTGCCAATCGCTGGACTTCCTCGGAATTTGCGGTGATGGTCTTCAAGTAGGCGTCGACTTTCTCGGCCTCCTCGACAGCTTCTTCGAAGCAGTCCGTGACCAAGGCATTGATGATAGGGTTGACTTCTTTGATCCGTTTAATGTAGGCTTTGATTAGATCCACAGATTTTAGCTAGAAATAGCGGTGAGTGGTTAAGATTGAATGCGTGTCTTATAACATTCAATTTTAAATTATTGAATCAAGTTATTAATTACTGTTTTTAACTCTGAATTTACTTGAAATTTCAATAATGGAACATTCACAATACTGTCCTCTTATATAGGACCCTGTTTTTATTAAAAATACGTTATGCCATTATGGCACACCACATATTGTCATATGTACACCCACCTCATTCTTTCGAATCTTCTCCGCCGCCTCTGTGGCCGAAATCAGCAGCAGCGGGTCCTTGACCTGTGGAACGACACGCCGTCTGCGGAAGAAGTTGATGAACTCGAATCCCAAATTTATAAGTGGATAGTACAGGTTGGGATATAGGTACAGCAACGGATAAAATAATACATACAGCGCAGCTACGAATACATGGACTATGGAATCCATCTGAAATGGGTTTGAAGAGAGAAATGTGAAAAGCGTGTTTGCAAAGCGAGGGGAATCGCGGTTTAAAGGAGAGATGGCAGTCAACAAAGGCCTTGGGAGCACTGATTCGCTTTCTGTTTACCACGCCACGGTAAACTCGTTTCGCTACTCCGACGAACGATTGATGACAAGTGGCTGACCCGCGATAAGCCAATTAAGTCGTTGGTTTTTGCTCTCGATGTTGCCACCTGTGCTCTTGTTGCCACCGATATCATCAAGAACCCCTCTTTGCGGAAGAGTATTGCATTGTTCCTATGCGTCGTTAGGATTGACGTCAAACTGCAAAAATAAACATCTCTTTAAGAACGGGACAGGCATCTAATGTCAGGTGTTGTAGATTCCTAGTAGAGAAGGTAATCTAATAAATATAATGATAAAAACCACATTCCCAACGGGTCATAATTTCTTCCCTATTATTCGAATATCATTTCCCTCCCCCCTTTTCGCTACTGGAAAAAGTTTAAGCACATATTTATGACCTGGGATTAGAAAGTTCCAATAAGCAAAACAACGACAATGGCAAGTGTGACCGATGTTATCCGCGAAGCAGCTCTAGTGGTTCGCTCAGGCGGTGACATGGTAGGCGGAGCGCCTTTAGTTGTTGTGGCATTGGCTGCGGGATCATCAATTGTTGAAGTTGTAGGGTCTGAGGCAGTTGGTGACGTTGTCGAACTTGCGGTGGTTGCCGAGTGTTGTGCCGGTTCGGTAGCTTGGAAGGGCTGAAAAACATAATTTGACGAAGCATAGTAGCTTAATAAACGATGCACTTGTACATAAATAAAGAATAATGTTAACCGATGGTATTAAATTTTCACCTCTTTAACCACCTCTCCATCTTATCCGTATCGTAGCTATAAATCTAACGTATATCAAACTACTACTACATTTTAACTACTACTATATACGTTTAAAATAAAAAAAAACATATTATTACCTGATATTGCTTTTTAAGTGGCTGTCTTTCAACGCCGAACCCTGTCAGGATGCTTAACGGAATTGGTGTCTTCCGTGTGGCATTATTCAGCTTAAACTTCACGAAATTGGTGATGAGTTGGAGCGTCGGGCCGGGCCTATCTCCTGCCGCCGTATGACCAGCACCTTTGAGGGAAGCCAATTCGATCCTCGTGCTGCCAATCTGATACGACTTCTGGTATCCCACGACCTGGGGCCTGAATTGATCGCCAAGAGAATAGGTCCATGGGCCGTGTTCCTTGACTACAAACGACTCCTCACTTGTGTGGTTTTTAAAGAGGTTCTCGACGAAGAGCTGATTCTCGATGAGTCCACAAACTGTGTCCACGTCGCCCGCGTAAAACATGATCTTAAAGTTGTCCGGTGCATTCCGGAGGATATCCTCATAGAGACTGGTTTCGTCCACCATCGTTTGGTTGTACTGGTTGACACAGTTGGGACTGTCGTTCGAAGACTGAACATAGTCCGGAATGTGGAGGGCTTGTCGGACGTGCGGCCAGTCCAAGTAGCCAACGGCTGCGGCTGAGTAGGTGTAGCATGTAAATCCCATGCCCGGATCACTAGATATGTAGTTGATCCTCGAGGGTTGATTCACGAACGCTTGCTTGGAGAGTCGTCGACTATGGCCGATGAACTGTCCAGAAGATTTTTTGGGCTTCTGCATGAAGGAGAAGGGATTGTCTTCGGGAGTCCAGGCGTAGCAGTCCTGGTAGAGATTGTAGGGGTTGTTGAAGTATGAGTTCCATTTGCCGTTAATGTACTCAGCAATCAAAATAGAGCACTGGCTCTTCAGGGGATCGTCAAACTTGATAGGCGAAACTCGGCCTCCTCCGGCTATAGAAACGAAATTGTCATAGTCGCAGTAGGCGGTGGCAAGACCGTCCTTGTTGGGACAGCAGTTCTTCAGGAAATCCCAATCAGTCTTGGGCATCATGCCGTGGAAGTAGAGGTAATCAGGAAGATAGCGGACGTTCTGTATGGCACTAACATAACCATTTTCAGTAAACATTCCCTTCAGGTTGAAATTAAGCTGCTCCTTCTGAAAGTAGCAGTTATTTATGAAGACAACAAATTGGCAGGAAAAATTCAACTAGAGGGTTAAACTTACATTATGAAGCATGCGCTGGACCAAAGTAGGAACGTAGACTCCTGCGTAGGAGAGACCGCCTACGTAGAACTCGTTGTTTTGATGGGTACTGTTGTAAAGGCTATGGACGTTAAAGAAGTCAATGATTGCCCAGAGATTGTCCCAGCTAGTCATTTCGTCGTTCTGTGTGCAGTTCGTATTCACGTCGTTGTCTTGGTAGGAGAAGCCCACACCACGTGGCGATTCGATAAAAAGCATGCTGTGCCCCTGGAATCTCATGCAATAAAATGACACGTTTAGTACATGGAAGGCATCACTGATGCTCTTTTGTGGTGCTTCGAAGTTAGCTCTGCTCCATGCTAGCCGACACTTGGCACCGGGATAGTAGGGGGAAAAAGAGCGAAAGAAATAGAGCGAAAAATTAAAATTAAATTTAACGCCAAAACTCTTTAGCCAAAACATTAGGACTAAATTGTAAGCCTAAGCCGAACGTAATTTTTAAGCTGCAAGAACCTCATTTACGGCAGAATTACTCGCAGAACAAAATATTTTAATTAAAAAAAAATAAATTTTAATTTTTCGCTTTTTTCCTTTAACTCTTGGCCTTTTGCTGTTTTTTCCTTTTTGTTCCAGGTGCAAAGTTCAGGACTTAGCACTTAGGCTCTCTTAAAGCAGTTTCCATCACTCGTCCTAGGCTACTAACCACTTTTGGATGTTTTTAATCAACCTAGTGGTGCAAGGTGCCGATCCGGTTAATGCACAAAGGGTTGCAGGTTCAAAGATCTTTTTCCCGAGAATCACTAAATCAGTTGTAGAGTCTTTTTTACCTTTTTTGCAAGCATTGAGGCACCTTCGATATCCTCCACAATATCTAACATTTTTTGTTCGTAAAAACAGTGCCTAGGAAGGAGCACAAGAAACAAATATTCACATAGCAGATAAGATGCTAAGGAGAGATCCTCTCAGAAAGCTCCAAACTAAAAGATGTCGAAAAAAGATAAAACCGTCGCAAGGCAACGTCCATCTCCGGTGGCCCCCTCCCCCTCTTTCCCCTCTAATGCCTCTTTTCCGCTTACGTCTTTCTCTCCAGGGACAGGTTGGTTCGCTCTTTCGCATGTGCTGTGTCCTCGTTGTCCGGGTGGCGGCGCCCTCCACATTCTCGCCGCCTCTCCCGCGGAGACGCCGCGTTACGTTTCGCGTCCAAAACAATCAGATGTTCAGGATCCGGAAATTAGTAAAACTCGTCCGCTTTCGGTGTTGTTTCGCGTAGAGACCTTCCCTAGCCTCTCCTGGCTGCTCTTCTCCGCTGACCACTCCTCCTTCAGGGACTTTGCCTACGTGGCCCGGGACCGCAACTCGCGGCGCTTCATGTGCCACGTCTTCCGGTGTGACACTCCCGCGCGCACCATCGCCAACACTCTCCGCGACATCTGCAAGCGACTCATGCTCCAGCGGAGGCCAAACGTGCTCCACGCGCTCGACTCCGCGTCGGTGGGCGGCGAGCGGCGCCTGACGCGAGAGTCGTCCCTCCCGACGCCCATCGAGGAGCCGAAGAAGGTCCTCCGCTGCCACTTCCTGGGCGTCACGCAGGTGCCCCGCGCCACCGGCATTGATATCCTCAACGACGCCGTCGATAGGCTCGTCAACCAGGTAGAGTTGACTTCTATAGGGGCACATTGGCTCGTGGATATATCTTCTTCTCTTATCTTTCGCAAGTATTGAATATTCTCCGCAATTCAATTTTCAATTAAAATTCGCAGTCATTGAGTATCAATATCCTTCGATATTCTCCGCAATATTAAAAGATATCTTTTTTGTGGATATATCTTTTAGGTTAGGAATACATGGGGAAGTAGAATTTAATTGTAGATAAAATGACCCCTATCATCGACTGTTTAGGAAGTTCTCCCAGGGACTCAGGGTTCTCTCTTTAAGTTCTCCCAGTGGGACACAGGGAGATCAGTTCATCGAGAAGCCGTCACTTTGTATCCAATAGATCCACCGACTCATTTCCACCGAGCTAAGCCCCGCTAGCCCTCCGAGCAAGCGAGTGTCCCAATTCATCGATTGGAGAAACAGTAGCGAGCACTCCATTCATAAATTATGGCTCTCTCGAGGGCATTTCGTCATTTTTCACCTCTTTTTGCTCTTTCGTGGAAACTGTCAGTCAAAAACAGAAAAAGAGTATCAATTCACTTTGCCTCCGGAGCTTCTTGAAGGAAAAACATATTGAAAACACAGAAAAAGTTGCGTGACAATCCATCCTAGGGGCAATAGATCAGGAAAGGGGTCAGAGAACGAGAGTATTTTTTTCGGTGGCATCTAGTGTCCCTAGGAACTGTTGCCGCCGGGGAAAAAAAACTATGCCTCTGGTCGAGGTAACTATCTCCACATTGTGCAACTCCCTCATCTTCAGATCCGCCCGGAACGCTGGATCCTAGCCGACGTCTCCATAGCACCCTCCACCATCTCGATCAACGAGGTGGGCGGTGGCCAGATCGCCCAGTGCCGCGTCCGCTACCTCTCCTTCCTGGGCATCGGCTCCGACATCAAGTAGGTCCCCAACCATACTCTTAGTTCCATGCTCTTGGCGCTTAAAAATTCAAAATTATATACCAAGTTTTCCCCATTCCCAACAATGCAGGTTATTGGTAAAAACATCCTAATGTAAAAGACCTTTTTTATGTTTTCACATAAGACATTTTTATATATGTATAATCAACAAAGCGCATCTCTACTCGGCCCCCAGTCAGGAGGCGTTGGCTTCCCTACTTCGCTCACGGCTCAAAAACAGATGAGTCACGCGGTGGAACAAAGCCTGCGGGCTGGCCGCTTGGCGTAAGCGCGCGTTTCGAAGAACAAGTCATTTGCTCGTGCAAACAGCCATTAGATGACGTTGCTGCTCGGCGCCTCGGGCATAATCCCACGTAGCTCGGAAAACGTGGAATTATGCTGGGATTCGCAGAGAGTTAGCCTTACAAGGGATAAAAAAAACGTAGAAGAAAGGATAGTACTTTATAATAGGAAAAAAAAGATTAGCAGCGAGTGGTTTCGATCCACCGACCTCTGGGTTATGGGCCCAGCACGCTTCCACTGCGCCACGCTGCTGCCTCGAGCGCTGAGAAACATTTCCTACAATAGAGTCCCACCCTGACGCCAGCAAGGACAAAACAGCAAAAAAAAACAAAAACGAAAA
>AZBX01000586.1:0-24488 GCA_000757755.1 Steinernema glaseri
CACACGCATCGCTGGCGTTTCACTTGGCATCCGACTATATAAAGGTTTCCAAGACCATATAGGTGCTAGCTTTAGAAGGCCCTCTGCGAATTGCGTTAGTTCCTTGAATATTTAGTTATGCAAGCTTCTTAGATCTTTAGTAATTTTTGTCGCTCTATCTATATCTTAATCAAATCCGAAATTTTTTTGAGTATAGCGTTCCAATGTGGTTATCAAAAACAATGAGACTGTTCGTCGCTACATTCATTGATGGTATAACTTTAATTCACAACAAGTTCAACAACCTAGCGACTCTACGGAGCTACAAGGCACATGAAAGACGACTAGCAATAGTATAATCAAATTAATCTGCGTCTAAGATCAGATCATCACCGTCCACTGGCGCCTGTACATGCTGGATGTGCAGGTGTGTCTCGTGTGGCAGTGCATTGCGACGTGGGAAGAAAGTGTGTTCATCGGAGTACTTCAGCATGTTTGGAAGCCGACTGGTGTATATATCGGAAAGACGACCGAGTCTCCGAGAAAAGTAGGTCATGTTGTGGTAGGTCCGGAACATCGAGCCAAATTGTGGGTTGAACATGGCCTTAGTTTTCTCTCTGCAAGTGACAGGATCAAGAACAATGAGAAGCTTCCATTGCTGAGAACGGGCTAGGGTTAAGAAAATCCCTTTGTGTTGGCTTTCAGGAAGGAGTATTTCACAGGAAATGTGCCCTTAAGTGTCTAAAGTCCTCATCGCTCTGTACGCGGATCTCACTACTATATCACAAACCTGAGCGCTCTTCTCTCTAGAATCCACTTTTTGAATTCATATTTCGCTTTGTCATCCGTCAGTTCATAGCATTGATATGCTTCAATGAGGCTGGTAAGCATTTCCAACCACATTATCGCTGATCGGAACTCCTCGTGGTTCTGTGCTCGGATCTCCCTTGCCAGTTCTGGTACGATTGCGGCCGTATGCCAGCCTAGCTGAAGCATAGGGTCCGCAAGATCCGTGTAGATGTGATCACCGAAGTACAGGACACCGCTGTTTTGAAACTTTGCTTTTTTCGAGAAATCTGTTATATTTCCCTTAAGTAGGAACACATATTAAGTATACGTTCGAGGCTGTTCGCACCTACTCCTGCATAAATTCTACCTGGCTTTAAATCAGTAACTCGTTCGTACCACAGTGTGTCTTCCTGTTCCAAATATAGCCGGAACGGGGCTTTGCCTTGGAAAAAGTTTGGTTTCTTTGCTGACACAACGATGTATTTAAAGAGACGTCTCCAATCGTCGCCCAACATGTAACACATTCCAATATTCCTGAAATAAATGACATTTAAAAGGGTTCAATATTTGGGACAAGAATTTCCGTCTTAGGAGCACGGAGACTCCAGGGGTCCTTGACTTTAAACCCTAAATAATCATATTTGTATAAACTTGCGTGTCAAAAGTTTAATTTCTGTCCCCTTTTATGAGATTACACCCCAGTAAGAACATGGTTAAGTATCAGAGCCTTCATCACTTCTAGACGCCAGTAGAGACTCTTCAGGAGCTACTTTGGACAGGACCTCAACACTCACATGAAGCTGAACGGTGAATTGGTAACCATGAACAATTCCTTCCCGTTGTTGTGCAAACGCTCGAGATATTCTTTCAAGCCGACATTCTGATGCACGTATTTTTCCATGTTCGCACTGACGCTAGCATACATTTCTCCCGTCACATGTACTTGTCTGACGGCCTCCTGAAATTCTGTCCTGCTTAGACACGCAGTATGGGAAAGCTACATACAGCGACATCTTGATACAAGCACACCGGATCGAACATGATGTTGTTATCGTCGAAGAACTGAACAACCGTGGCTAAAAGGCCGGCCCATGGCAGGCTGAAAAGGTCTATCAGCTGGGGCAGACTGCGTCCTTTCTCGTCAGAAAGCGAGGAACCGCCATATAGTTCGACAACCTCGTCATCGGTCAACTTCTTTCGTCCACGATAAACGGTTCCTTTCTGGATCTGGTTGAAGGCATCCACCTTCAGCAGACAACAATGGTCAACATCAAAATGCAATCCGCGGATGGCAAAAATTGGATCGTAAGCAATTTTGAGGAGGCCTTCAGGATATTTCAGCCTAGTAACCAGACGGTTTATGGCCAAGCTATAGATAAGCGGACTGAGTTCTCGCGTATACACTGCCAGCGTATAATCGTAATCGAATCCATAGACCCCGATCTTATGCAGATTCAACTCATTGTTCGCAAAGACTCCTCTGGGGTCAATACGAGGTGGATAGGATGGTCGGTGATGGGAGACGAGCTCTTGGGCTTTCTTATATGCGTTATGAAGTGTTTGAGCACTAGCTATCCGCTTGCAGCAGTAAAGAGTGCGGCTCAAGACGGCCATCTGGAAAGGTACGTCTACTACAGCTTGGTCACAATGTAGAAGTACAACATCGCACCGTGTTACCGATAATAGATCCATTAAATTCTTCCATGCGGGTTATGCTTTATGATCTGCGAATATATCAACAAAAACAATATAACAACAAGGACAACGACAAAGGGAGAACTCATAGAAGACCGAGCCCTCCAGCAGCATCTGCTTCCCTTTGCGAGTAAGGTTTCTCCTTCAGCTGCTTCAAGCGATACTTGTGAACTAAACTCAAGAGAATAGAGAAGAAATGCTGAAGCCTACTTACCCTTAGTTTTCTTATGCGTCGCAACGGCTTTTCCATCTTCGAAATAACGGTTGCATTCTACACAGTAATGCTGTCCGTTGCCCGGAAGATCGTAGTCCACTTCCTGATTCAGCAACTTTGCTGCCTTCTCAGGAATCAGATCTTCGTGGATCTGATCAATGTCCTTCCCCTTGCGCTTCCGACCTTTGTTTGCCCGATTGTTTGGCATAGTTATACCTGTGAATACAGTGATCGTGATAATATCTTAAACCGGTCCGCGTCACAAGTGTAGTTTTCACGCCGGGGTGAGTGCGCTTCGTTTCTATGGGATCACATCCGAGTCAGTGATGCAGTATGGCAACCCGTAACAAATATAAATGTCTTTCATATACGTCTGTGGAAATAAACCACAAGAACAATAATGGAAAATTATAATGCAAAGATTTACTTTGCGAACACCAAAGATTTATTTTGCGAACATACGAACACCCAAAGATTTATTTTGCGAACACAACAGATACAAAGAGAATCCATGTGGAATGAAACTTCACGAGCTCGCCTGAGAGTTACCGCCTCGTGTTGTGTTAGGCGATTCAGTGGAATCATCTCTATCTCGAGCTCTTGACAGCTGGGGATGTGGGGACGGCGTTGTCATCCGAGGGTACGGCGGGTAGAGGGGCGCGTTGCTGTGTGAAAGGGAGTTTCCCAGCCCGTATAGCAATCCATTGACGCGAGGAGCAACCTAAATGTAGGATGTTAAAGTATAAACAACACCGATATGTATGATATTTGGTAAAATCATCAAGCAATATCCAAAGTTTTTGCAGGAAGTGCAGAAGGTGTTGATTTCTAAAGTTACACATTTCAGTGAGCGTACCTGATCCCATGATTCTCCAAAGTACAGTTCCTTTATTTTGAAGAAGGTTTGTGCAGTAAGCAGGGAATCAGAGCCAGCCTGATGTTGAGTCCCATTGCGTTTCACTTGCAGTTGGTCAGCAATCTGAAGAGTTGTTAGTGTAAAATATGCATAGCTTAAAAGTTAAATTTGAGCACTCTTGCGAGCCCGAATTTTTATTACCTCCTGCAAACCTCCATGGAATTGAGTGGACAGAATTCCCGGCATCTTCGTGATCATCTTGATATCGTAGCTGGAAGGGAAGAGCATCCGATGATATTTGAAGAATGCTTCTTCATTGTTCGGTAAATCGCAAAGCATTATTGTGCGAACCAAATAACCAAAATCATAGCCACTGTGGAATGTAATCCATGTAACCTTCTCGTCAACTATCAGCCCGGACGTTGTAAGAAGTTCTCCAAAATCGCTCATGCGAATTCCTTCCGACTGCAAACATATGAAAAACTTCTATGTCTGTTTAGACGACTAACCTGATGGCGCTCAAAATCGATTCCAGCATTTCGCAAGAGGTCGACCGATTCTTGCGAATACATGTCCGACGTAAGTGAGAAATGGAAATTGAACTGCCATATATCACCACCTGGGGGCAGTTCCCCATTTTCGTTCATCAAGGCAAACCCAACTTGAATCAGCTTCAGCATGTTGACATTACACGAAACTTGCTGGTAGTTGAAGTCCTCTTTGCTCTTGAACTGGCCAAGAGGAGTTGCGACTACTCCAGGGAATTCTGTATCCATCGCCACGTACGGGTACTCCTCAATAAGATCTCGAATCTTCCCAAACTCTTTATCCAGGTTGTAGGCCCATACATCATTAACCTTAACGTCGACTGACATCTGGTGAACCTGTAATACATTAACCATCACTTTAAACGGCACCAAATCTATTCGGGGATACTCATTTGCACGCAAGTCAGGAATACAAGTCAAGAATAATAAGAAACAGTGGATTCCACGTCAGGAAAAGGTGGACTCTGGTTGGACTCCTTGTCAGAGCATGACCAAGAGGGTGATGCAAGATTGAGGTGCACGACGGTGCAAGATTGAGGAACGTATCTGGGATCAGCAAACCTCTAACATACCATACGGGACCGCGATTAGCAGAATATACAAAGTGCAATACATCATTCAAAACCCAAGTTCTGACTTCGACAAAGAATCGAGTATCAGGACAGGCAAGCTAATGAATCAGAATCTTGCCGAGACAGAGACCAGCAGTAACGATAAAAATGCGCAATAACGCAAAATTAACAATCCGGTTAAAAGTACACTGCAACAAATTTAATAACCTATTCCAATCAACAACAAAATAATCCAGATAGCTAAGCAAATGAGTGAGATCGAATAGGCTTCATGGGGTCAAAAAGTTTAGCATCACGAAGGTACTTAGGATCCTTTACGAAAATGGGCATATATCCAGCTCGACGACTCAAGGCAATAGTTTTCACTAACTTCTCGTGTTGATGCGAACAAAGTCCGGTAATATGACGGTCATAGACGCGGCCGGAGAAACTTGAAACAAACTGCTGCAGAAGGCGAGAATTCTTGTAATCAAGTTCGACATTGTGGGAACAAAGGATGCACTTGACTTTCTCTTTCTGGTAAGGATTAGGCGATCCTGATGGGAGAGTAGCGCACAGGCGTTTTCCGGCAAAATTCTTGCTTATCGACGGCATCCATGACAGCAGTACGGCTCCTGTACGATTCATTGCAAGTATCTGAAGCAAACAAATCGAACATATACAGAATTGCAACAACTATAGCTTAAAACAAAGCGATATATGACAACAAATAAATTTAGATGAATAACGACCACATTTCACAGTGAGCAGCCATCGGAGAAAGTAAATAAGAATAACAGGCGAAATAAAATAATAAGATCGACCGCTGATCTTCAAAAGTTAAGCGAAGCAAACCTCGAGGAGCATACACGCCCATGTGATTGTCGGGTAAACCTCGAATCAATAGATCGTGTTAAGACCATCTCTGTGTGTTTCACGTGTATGTACCTCCTTAAAACCGCAAAGATCTTAAGTTACAATAAAGTACGTGATTATAAGACAGTTTCAGCATTATCGAACATTTCATAGATTAGCTCAACAACACAGGAAACCCGGAAACCCACTATCAGGCGACAATCTTTTTTATCCACAGCTATTCCCCATCCAACTGCTGGTCGCCCAATTTATTCCGAGCACGCACCACACCATCTCTGTTTCATTAAAGCTTTCAAGTGAACTTCTATGCGGTACGAAATGCTGAGGTTTGACACTGTATGTAGGTAACAGTCTCCCTCGGATTCTCTTCCGAAACAATTTCATAACATAACCTGAGGACCAGAAATTCTGCGGTAAATTTCATGTCGGTATGTGCATCTTTTTAAAATGCACATCGACATACATAATAAGTAAGAATATATATAACATGGTAGCACATACATATGTAAGAATCCTCTACTATTCCTCTATTAATCGCATACATGATGATAACAAAACAAAACATCTAACGAAGCCGACGACCTAAAATCCAAAAGGCGAGCTGGATTCCAGCGAGCGTCGTAGCATAACGACCTGGAGTAGCGATCTAAATAATAATTGTTATATGGCTCTGTAACGGAAGGGCATACTTTGTATAATATCGCCGCGACAAAAAAATGTCCAGCACTTGGAGGAGCATTTTTAATACTTTCTATCCAATTCTCTGGTATATGGAGATATTCTAAAATGGAGACGACGTCAACACCACTAAAATGATCAATATACCACATTACTTCCAACGAGTGTGAGAACTTACCTCCGTACAGCAAGATACAGGCCAGCAAACCACGCCGAACACGATACGCAGTGTATGGGAACCGCTATATACCAGTGCTTCTTAAAGTAGTACTTCATGGTTGTAAAAGTTGATGAAATCTTATGCCGAAGAAGGCCAGAATTCTTGTAATCAGGTCCGACATTATCAGAGCAATTGACTTCCAATTCGCGTTTGACCTTCTCCTTTTGGCAAGGGTTACGTGATCCTGATGGGAGAGTAGCGCACAAGCGTTTTCCTGCAAAATGCCTGCTTATCGACGGCATCCATGTTAACAGTACAGTTCCTCTACGATTCATTGGAAGTATCTGAAACCACACACAAATACGGAATTGCAAAAAAAGATGAAATGAGACAACGAATAAATCCATTCCAATCACAACGGGATATCCAATCAGACCACATTTCGATCTAAGCAGTAATCATATTCAAAAAATCAGCGAATGAGCGTCTCCATTCGCCATTCTAGAATTGGCCGAATCAAACCGACCGTCTGAATTCGAAGTTCGCGATTACGAGCTCTACATCACGTAAAATGAGACGGAAGTCTACACCATAGCGAAGATCTGACGCAATCACGCAACTCTGGAATGACGTCTTTCGTTCTCAAATAAAAACTCACAAATAATACTGTTTAGTTTATAATTACAAATATATTCGTCGTTAACACGTGCAACAGGCATCCCTCGCCCCTTCTCGGAAAATCTCACCACCAAACCACTACCTCCTTTGCTGTAAAAAGGAAACCAGGCGGAGCGTGCTAGAACCACTCGTTCCTTCTGTGTGGTCTACAACGCATCGCCGAGGAACACATTTCGGAACTAACCAAGTGAACCGCATATCAGCAGTTTGGGAGATAGGCTTACCGAACAGTAAACGTCACACATTCGACATTTTTGAATGCAGGCGACACGATAGGAATCTACTAGCCTTCATTCATGCTGGCACCTGCAACCAGACATGACTGGTAACTGGCAACAAACGCTGTAGACTTGCTAGCCTTGAACTTTCTCAGGCTTCTAGAATCTGATGAAATTCGTGCACGTATGCTACATCTTGCTCTGCCACACAACACCATTAAATTTACTGTTCTACACCCACCACAGCAGTTCCCCAAGTAGTACAAGGGTATTAAATATTTTTCTTTAATTTACATGTAGACAATTAATTATAACCAACAACAATAAATTATAAAGTCAGTGAGCAGCTAGGGCAGCTTGACACGCTTATCGGTGGATAGGAACAAGTGTCAGCTTTCCTAGTTGTCGTACTTGCTCTTGATTCCGAAGAAGACATAGGAGAAGACAGCAATGGAGACCAGGACGGAAAGGGATTCGGGTGAAACCGGCCACTGCTTGCTGACGCCCTGGAAGAATAAGTTATATTAATCAACAGTAGAATATATACATGAAATAGGCGGTTATAAACAGCACCAGCAAAATAGTCCCCTATCTACAAACTCTATATTACTTGGAAAGTCAATAATACAATACAAAAGATCTTCACCGATCTTTCCATTAAGAAATAGTAGTGCCCCTACTTCTTCTCATCAGTAGTCTCCCTACTTCTACGCATTTTAAAAGTTACAATGAAAGATCCAAGTAAAAACTTTGGTTGAAAGGAAAGAACCCTCGAAGTTTTCAATCTAGAGTGGAAAACTTACAGCATGGACAAATTGGTGGGTGTATAGAGGCTTGACGGCCGCGGTATCTTGTCCTTCACGCTGAGCCTTCTTGTAAGCGCTGATGGAATCTTCATCGAAGATCTGAACGTCGAAGGTGCGCGAGTAAGCCTCAGAGTGAGGAAGCAACCAGGTGATCTGGTACTTCGATGTCTCCTCGGAAACGGCAGCCTGATAGATCTTGTCATTTACAACAGCAAATACCGGCATTTCCTGAACAGACTTAAGGTGGACAAGAAGGAGGAACTAGAGTTCACCTTAACGTTGTTGCTACATTGCAGAGTAAATTCAACAATGAAGGTAGACGAGAAGTGGAAGAAGCCATCAGTGGTGGAGAACGAGCTCGCAGAAACCTTCGGCGCCTCACACTTGGTGCCGAGAGCGACGGCAAGTACTGCGGACAGAGCAATCAACTTTCCGAACATATTGGCTACCTGAAATGGCCAATGGAATGAACGTCACGCATGGAACATCCCGATCGCAATTATCAGTCACACCTAAGCATCTTATGTCTGCTCAAAAGTGATCAGTGCGACTCTCCTTCATCCATGTACCGCTCAAATTGACCACATCACCAGTGTGCAGTTTTAATACGAAGGACTGCGCGCCAGGACCAATCTGAAAGTCTGAACAAACGAGAAACGTGACTTGACCACGAGTCGCATAAATATATTATTCTTGGCGGCTCTACAGCTCTACAAATCCTGGATTGGATAAGAAAACTCGAGTCGGAGACCAGGTTGAGCCCGAATCCGAGACTTATTCCAGAAATTAGATTGGTTTTTATCTAGATCGAGTTCCTTGTCACCGGACTTCATACGGTGGCGCAGATCAAGGATGTGCATATTTTAATTACGAGTTTTTGGGCGTCGGACTTCTGTATTCCGAAAATCAAAGTCTACTTCCGAAGATTTCAGCTCGGACTTCCAAATTCGGTGGTGAATATTCTAACCTCCATGTCCCTGATTCAAACTTGTACCCGCAGGCTTAAGAAGTTCACGCACACTCTACTATAACTGCATACAATTTCCCGGTGAGAAAAAAGTGAGCCAACTTCAACGAACACTTTAAACTTCAACAGGATTAACAGAACAATAAAGGAGTAAATCACTCTTCATCGTTAAGCATGTCGATAACGGACATCGAAAGCCGTTCGATCTTCGCTGCCAGGTCGGCCGAACGCTGTTCAATTTCCTGCAATATCATGTAAGTGAAAGCAAATTGAAATATGTGGACTTACTTCCGTCTCCAGCTTTATTCGCTGGATATGCTTCTCAACAAGCCTATCTTCAATAGTCTTGAGATCCTCGGCGGCGTTGAACGTGAGATGAAATACCCGTCCTTGGATGGCCTCTTCAGTCTCTCCTTGCTGGCGGAGTTGATTCACGTTCACCATCTGTGTGGAGATGTAATGCTGAAGCGCATCAAACTGTAACACGCGTATCAGCCTAGCAGAAAAGCGGGAACCTACACGCTCCTCATGTCCAGTTGTGAAGCTGGTCATGTCGAATTCTTCGACGGCGGTTTGGAACGCACGTCGAGCATCTTCACCAAACACAATTCCGTATTCGGAGAGCACTTCGCCCATTACATCGGTTACACTCGCGTGTTCATGGAAGGCGAGGAACCACTTGTTCAGAAGATGTTGGAGTGACGTTGGCGTATCACTCATGCTGTCCTTGATAGAACTGAAAGACGCTTTTATTGTAAGGTAATTGGAGCCGCGCGGCTAATTCAGAAAACGCACGAAAACGACTTTCGGATAAGACACGACGTGAATGTTGACGGTTACGACACGTGAATGCTTGCGAAGGAGACGTGATAGAACCGCCTTCTGTCTACTAGACAGAAGACTGTAGACAGACGACTGTAGACAGAGTCTGATTGGCATTGCAGATTTTGTCCTGCCTGGAAATCGCCTTGTGTAATCCTCTATATTCTTTTTCTTCTCCCTGTCGCTGTCGAATTCGGTGCAACTTCTACTTGTCGCATTCGGTGGATATCCGAAAATCGCGCATTCGGATATTATATTAATTGTTGGACTTACAACAGGAATGCGTGTTTTCGCGCGTTTTTCCTTAAGTCGCAATCAAGACTGCCATTTCAGGCTGCAAACACTCGGTTGCTTATGCTCTCATCGAGAATTGCCACTGGAGTGCGAATGTTAACGACATCAACGATGGCCGGACATAAATTGATCGCTGTATGCCAAATGACTTCGAGTCATAACATTGAAGAGAATTATGCGACAATGAAGGACATGATTAAGCGTGCCGCCTATCGAAACTGCAAGGTAATTACGAACAATGTGTAGCTAATTCTAAAATGCTAGTATTCAGATGGTATTCTTTCCCGAGTGCTCTGATTTCGTTGGCAGAACTCGGCAGGAATCGGTGGACCAAGCCATATTTATGGATGGAGATTTTGTCAAACGTTTACAAAGAGATGCTGCCGAACACGGTATCTGGATATCTGTTGGTAGTATACACGAACAAGTCGATGAGGAGTGCTTGCCCCACACTGCACCTGTAAAAGTCTGTATGCCGAAGAACAGCAATCTGGTCATTGACGCCAAGGGAGATCTAGTAGGAAAATATCGCAAATTACATCTCTTTGATTTGGACATTCCTGGAAAAGTGCGTCTCATGGAGAGTGAATTTTCGTCTGCAGGACATCATCTTGTTAAACCTATCGAAACCCCAGTTGGGCGACTGGGTATGTGCATTTGCTATGATGTCAGATTTCCCGAACTGAGTTTGTGGTACCGAAAGCAAGGCGCTCAAATTTTGTCTTATCCAGCCGCTTTCACTGTTAGTACGGGCTTAGCTCATTGGGAGGTAAGTTCGTTGCAATCTCTGTCAACCGCACGGCACCTTCTATTCAGACCCTGTTGAGAACGCGGGCAATTGAAACCCAATGCTATGTTGTTGCTGCCGCGCAGACGGGTATGCACAACGAGAAGAGAAGCTCGTATGGACATTCTATGATTGTGGATCCTTGGGGTGCCGTGGTTGCTCAGTGCTCTGACGAAGTCGGTGAGTTTTCCGTCAGTTTAGTTAAGCAAATAAACTTTCTTTCCAGATATGTGCTTTGCTGAGATTAAGTTGGACTATTTGGAAAAAATTCGACTTACGCAGCCCGTTTTCGCGCACCGCAGAAACGATCTGTATTCTCTAAACTCAAACTACGTTGCTAATCCAGGTTGGTAGATATCTTCTAATTTATTTGCAAGCAATTACTTTTAAGGAGAATCTGATATTATGTTTGGCGAACATGTGATCAGTAAGGATACGATTTTTTATCGAAGCGAGCTCTCCTACGCCTTCGTTAATCATAAACCTGTCGTAGAAGGACGTAAGTTGCACTCACATTTGAGTTCATTTTTCATCCTTACCTGGGGTTTAGATGTACTCGTTGCGCCTATCAACAAAGTAGAACGTCTAACTGACTTAACGGACGAGGAGACCGCTGACCTGTTCATCGTGGCCAAGCGAGTGCAAAAGATGTTGGAGAAGGCTCACAAGACTAATTCATCTACTGTGGCGGTGCAGGATGGACCATGCGCTGGACAGACCGTCAAGGTATTATAAATACTGCGAGCTCATTGGTAGGAATCACCAATAGCACACACGAAACATTTTCTCCGAGTCGAATTTTTACTACAAATTCAAGTATTTGATAATGATATTGGCGAAGCAAATTCAGTAGTATTATATTCATAAGTAACCACAGTAACACCACCCTTTATGTATCAACGCCATCTGTGCTTACAGCATGTCCACGTCCATATCGTTCCTCGCACGGAAGGTGACTTCAAAGGAGATGACATATACGAAGAGCTGTCGAAACACGACAAGAAGGAGCGTGAACCTCGTCCTCACCAGCACATGAAGGAAGAGGCTGAATTATATGCGAAGTATATGTTGTACTAGTCAACTTTATATTACTGAAGAATCCCAATACGTCATCACGGTGGACTTCATAATGTAGTACATTATTTAATAATATATGTATGGATAATTGCTTCCGGCGACAAAGCAACCCTTTGGGTTCTCGTAATGTCGAAGATCCTTTCGTTAAACAGCGGAAAGCTCCTCCCTATCTTGCGGACTGCTCCCTTTAATGATGGGTTTCCATTTCGGAAGCGATTACTCGCCTTTCAGATGATGTATTCGGAGTCCCATTCAACAGAGCTCTGATGCGGCTCACCCCGTTTTTGTACAAAAACACCGACGAGCGTATATGCACAAAAATAAGGCTTCTGGATCTTTGCAGACGGTAAAACACTTTGCCCACTTGTTCACAACATGTTCACTACCCACACTGACAACTTTCAATGAAGGACTAGAAACGCCATAGAATGCCGACCTCGTCACAGGTGCACTTGAAGGAAGAGGCGGAATCATTCTGGGCGTATATATGGACGGTGATGTCAGGCAATTAGATACTCAAAAATCTTAATTTATCGTTTTGGACTTAATCATGCGACACATTGTGTTGAACAATAAATAAACAGACACAGTACAAGGAATGGCTTCAGGTTGAAGGGGCACTTTACAGTCCGACTTTCACCTTTCGCTTCATGATGAGGACAGCGGAGACTGTTGATGACGCGAGGACAACGATCATGACGAGAGCGACGGAGACGGAGAAGTAGGTTTTCTCGAGGCAGAAGCGGTTGGAAGCGAGTTCGTTGAGCTGCTCCTGACGAAGTTGATGCAGGCCGTTGGCTGGGGTGGAGAATGACTGCGGCAATTCAATGATGTCGAGGGCGTTGATCTCCGTTCGGACGTCCATAGTGCCGGCGGCGTGTTCTCTCCAGGTCGGAGCATCCCTGCGGAAGCGGCGTCGGAGCACACGGGGCCGACTGGCCGCAGTGGTGACTGGAGCTCGAGTGGTGGCAGCGGCAGCAGCAACGCTTGTTTCTCCCTCCTTCTTCGCCGAAAGCGAAGGGCCTCCCACTCCGGCTCCACGTCCGATCGGCTCTTCGCACTGCGGGCGTGCGCATTCAACTCCAGGGTCCTTGATGCTGATCGTGATCTGGCACTGGTAGAACAGCTGCGAACGGTCGGCGTACTTGTAAACGTGAGCTTCCTGACAGGAGCAAGTAGAATACAAGTGTATTACCTTTTGCGCTTACCTGGCCAGCCATAAGATCACTAGGGTATTCCAGGTTGTTCAGAATGTACTTGTCCAAGGCACAGCCGTTTTCGTTGAGCACGTTGACGATGTCTCCATTGCCATCGTCGACAAAGCATGAATGGACGACCATGCAGAAGGTATCGGCTGCAAAGAAGGCGTTGTGGTGTTACGGTAAAGGGTTGTCATGGCGAAATAACACAAACGAACAGTCCCGACTATTGTTTTGAGTGTCGATTTTAAACGGAGCTTAAGTTCGTCAAATCAATAAAATAATTGCAACTAAGGTCTTCTAGACAGCATTGGCTGACAATGTCTCTGTCTGTCTAAAAAAATAGTTTCTTACTGGTTTCAGTGTCGCAAGTCCATTTGTGGTAGACTTGTTCTCCAATTTGCGCGAACTGCACGGGTTCTCCAGTGGGACCTCCAGAGAGAATCTAAAACACAGTATAAAGGGGCAATGGCTGAAGAGGAGCACAAACGTCGTAGCGGCAAATGGGCATCGGAACGACTTGTGACTGGAAGGCGGTTGTCAGGTCGGAGACTTCAATCTGCGCACTGACGGTCTTGTCGGCCTCCATGTAGAAGCACTGAATCTTGTAGGCGCGGTCGACTTTCGTCACAAAGTTGGGCTAAACAAAAAAGTGTTTGGGATCAGCAAAATACTTATTCTTACGTGGAAAGAGATGACCACGGTGGTGGAGACGAAGATGCCGCGAGGATTGAGCGAGCGAGTTCTGGCCACGTTGCAGGAATCGAAGGGAAGAGTGATTCCGGCCACTTGACGACCACTTTCGTCGCTGCGGCACCCGGGTTCGTTGTACAGACCCTGTAAAATGAATATGATTACAAGAGTAAATCGGAAGATGCGATCATGGTCCTGTTGACTCAGGAAGTCCCATCTTTCTCTACTGTAAACGGCTTCTTAGGGTACCTTCACGTAGACATGTCCTTCGAACGTATTCTGCGTGTTGAAGTTGATGGTTATTGCCGAGCCTCCACATTCGATCTCGGGGTCTCCTTCAACACCATTATCCACCGGAATAGCCGCCACGAACGGGACCAAGGCGCTCAGAATAAGGCAGAAAGAAAGTAAAGCGAACTCGGAAGTCATCGTCTCCTTGGAGCTGAACCGATGCAGTGAACTGATTGTTTGCCTCGAAGCTGTTCCTTTTTATAGGTTTAAGGAAAGTTCGGAACCGGCTGACCTCCTAATCCACTAATCTGCCGTCCGGTTCGTAACCGTAATTGGCTGCTTGCATTTGGACGAGTCAAGACCTAGAAAACTTCACGCCCTCCCTCTCTCGACTCTTTCCCTTTCTGTGGAACATTCGCTTAATTAGTGCCAATTCTTGCCTCGTTAACATCACGGTGTACGCGTACCGGAGCCGAACTCCCGTTTGACCCACATAAGTTTCAAACCTGACAAAATGTATTCATAGAGCAGTAATTGAATTAATAAGCTTTCAATTTCTGACAACAATTGCGGTTAAGAACATGCGTGGGTGCGCTCACTTTCAACGACGCTACAGGAGCTGTGTGTTGAGGTCGCCTGCGCAGAAAACCATCGAAGTATCTACCGTTGGACGATGAGATGCGGAAGTCTGAAAAAGGTAGCTCTCATTGGGCGTACATGGCGCTGACTTCATGCTTATTCCAGATAGTGTGATGTGGACATGCATAACAGTGTGCTCTTCACCAACCTCATAGAAAATTCTCTGTATTTCCAGTGTTCCCTTCTTCTCAGTCAACTTTGAGACAATTGACATTGCTGGGATGTTGCTCTTTGGAACCAAAAAACGAATATTTGCAAGTTCCTAGGCAGTAAAGGTTCTTTGGGAGACGATCTGGACCACTCACCTTAAATG
Source organism: Steinernema glaseri (assembly GCA_000757755.1). Classification (NCBI taxonomy): domain Eukaryota; kingdom Metazoa; phylum Nematoda; class Chromadorea; order Rhabditida; family Steinernematidae; genus Steinernema; species Steinernema glaseri. The sequence goes on from AZBX01000586.1 coordinate 15,071, forward strand.
AACTTAGCACGGATAGAAGAAGCTTTTCAGCAATAACTTCGTCAACTCCGTACCACGGACCGATCCACAACTCTTTGTCGTCCTTATACTCTACTTCTGTAGCAACACAGAATCCAGACACTTCGTTCTATACGGTGGTGATGAAAGATTTGTTCGGCACACATTCTTACGTTATCGCAGTAGACTTTACTTCGTACAAACTCTTGATTCATGAGACACTTGAGGTATTCTGCTCGACTGTATCCGCAAACACGTGAATCAAACGCGAAGATAAATTCTTCGTTTTGAGTGCCCAGAAGCTGTTCGGCGTCTTTTATATTTACCGAGTCAGACGCTTCCTTAAAAGGTAAACTACTGATGATAGACTTATGTAAGGCTGAAGTTTACCACGGCTCCACAGTCGGAGATGACGACTCGCTGAAATCTCCATGTTTTGCCGAGCGGATTCAGTCCAATATGATCATGAACCTTATGGGTAATATGGGAGGCTAAAAGGGATCTATAGTATTGTATTGTAAAAGTAGGATTTCCTACGCGAGTGGAAAATGTATCTCATATTTTGATCTTTCATGACGTCATGCATAAGTTTTAGACCTATGCCGGAATGCCTATAATTTTCGTCCACGAAGTAGCTCCCAATGACAGCAATTTCATTATTGCTAACAGTCTTGGAAACACAGCCAACGATCTCGTTTCCTGAAAAGGTAAATGATTAGGGCTATTACGAAAAAGGATGGACAATGAATGTTTTGTTGTGTCTATGAGCCTATGAGGTCCAGAGTGACCCTCATTTGTATGGATATGTTATTCCACACAAAGAAGCAGAGTCGATTTGGGACCCGAGCCGAGAATCGCCTCGAGGTTCGAGCTTCTTTGCAGTCGGCTGCACTGATTTACCCTACGTTGGACGGCACTAACTTTGATTCTCGGCTATTAAATACGTAGTCGCATTTTTGGAGCACAGATCGAACGACTCATATAGGAGGAAGTTGCAATTGCCTTCAATCGAGCGAGCAGTGATCTGCAAACTCCTCACTATACAGAAGCACTAGGGCGATGGCTCACGTAGTCGTAATCCGCCTTCTTGGCATATCGGAATTTATACCAAAATCCATGTTTCGAGTAGGCACCGTGCCAGGGATCACCTACTGATTTAGGCAAATCATTGTTGTAAGGTTGCATATGGAAAGGTTGGCCAGAAATAAGAGGCGGCTGACGTTTGAGCACATCTTTTAATGGAGTCAGTTTTACGTCCGACCAGGCCATAGTGGGATGCGATGCAGAATGCGGGCACTATTTCTGGAATTGTAGATAATTGGCAAGCGTTATAGAAGGATCGTTTTTCACGCTCACTTGATCGTGAACCGTCATGAGTGCTGGACGATGAAATAGGGATGCTCTATGTACAGTTAGATGGAATATAGTACTACATATACAAATTGCCTTTATATTTAGGGTACTTGCGAATGATTGTTCCTTATGAGGAACCAGATTACTTGAGTTATATGTCATATTCTTTACCTATGCTCATTTGATGCCTGTATAATTTCAAAGCAATGTCTCAGAGGGGTCCAATGATCCTGATAATATTCCGAAGATCGAGATTCCTATGTTGTATCTCTCTTGTGCTCTGTCTTGTGTGTAGACACTTAAGGATGGTTTCCGCTTTATAGAATTGTACCTACAGTTTATGCGCTCTCCAACCGGGAAAGCTTTCATCTAAGAAGCAACTGCTAGGAACAGTGAACATGTGCATGTGAAGGGTAAAGAAACCTCACATATATAAATTTCATGCCAAGAGATTCAGTCATTCATCGCAAGGGCTTACCTATCAGAGTGCTGAAACATTAATTCTCAGCCGTGAAGCACGTTAGCGTACTGTCCCAGATGGAAGTGTTTGCGGCATTAAATGCTGCGTTATAGACTATAACAAAAATGATCAACAATTACATAGCTCAGGAATCATTCAAAGGACTGCAAAAAGAAAATAAGAGGAGTCTCTATTTATACGTCGACCACTCTTTATTAACAACCTGCACACATTTACATCTGCGTCCGAGCTGATAAGTGGCTCTATTAACAACGTCTCACACCGCCTGCAATACATGTGCGAAGGATCTTGCATTTGTTTGCAGAATTGAATTGCAATTGTGCTCGAGAAGCGCAATAATGCAGATGGGACACTTTCGTCCATCTCCAATCGGCTGCGCCTTGTTTCATTTTCGTCCCTTTCTCACCATCCTCTATTGACTTCTCATCAGCCTTCCGATTGTTTTGCTAGACCATACAGTAGACACTTGATTGACAGTTCATCTAATAACCTTGTCCCAAGTTTCCCCATAAACTGACCAGGTCACCGTAACTTCAAAACAGTTGACTTGAACCGATCGTAGATTCACAATCAGTGACCATACTGATCTACGACGTGTGCTTTCACCTTTCTCACATGTCTCACCCTGGCTGGGTCGCCTTGCGATGGCGACAAGGACGAGCCTAACGTTGCAAAGCTCACGACGATCTCTATCGATGGTCCTAGCGCGATCGACGCTTAATCACAACCTTGTTTTCACGGTGTTCTGTTTTTTGTTGACGGCGCGATGCGTTCGCGCGTATTGTACACCCACAGAAGCAAGCATCACCTTCGTCAGCATCCATAGAGCGAAGAAGCAGCTGATTGCGAACTCTCGACAGCGTCCGTTTGACCGCGGCAGCCATGGTCTGGGTGAAGCCCGAAGACGTAATAGTGCAATCCTTTTGGTATTCGCTAAATCTGGGAAGGTGCACCGCTGAACCGTTCGATTGCAGGGTGAACGAGTGTGCGAACCCGTATTTTGTGCTGCAGAGACGCAAGGGCCATGGGACTAGTGGACTCGGCTCCCTCTTTGTCGCCACCATCGACTCAATGTTCGACACACGGCCGCCTCCGTTTCGGATCCTCTACCAAGTGGAGACGGAGACGGTGCAAGTAGCCAAGAGTGAGCATGTTGTAGAGAGAAAGCGTCTTAAATAGGTCGTTACAGTGATAGCGGTTGGCGTGATCCGTGAGGAGATCCAGGAGAACTGGGAATGGCTCGAAAGGAACGTTTTACCTACCCTCGGTAAGCAGCTGGAGCACTTAAAATGGGCAAAAGAGTATCCATATAGAATTATAAGAAAAAACTGGTTGACGATTAAACCTTGCCTAGGGAATCCCCGCTGAAATCCATCATAATGTCATTATAAAAACAGACGTTTCTGCAGACTCCTTCGAAAGCGAAATCGACGTCCGAACCTTCGTCGTTACCAAGATTGAAGGTCTTTGCAGCATTGAAGACGCCAAGACTGGTAACAATCCAGGTCCGTTTTCAAGTGAGCAGATATATCTAACCCTATCTGTTCCAGACGAAGCTGATAATGTCTCGAACCGCGCGGTAATTACCAAATTCCACGAGTTATTCCGTCTCCCTGCCAGCGAGAAATTAGTTAATTGTAAGTAATCTTATCCTGGTTCTTCTAAAGAGCACTTTCTGCTTAGTTTACATATGTTCGCTTATGAAGGGTCGAATACCTTACCAAGGACAGATGTACCTCTCGGTCAACTATCTGTGTTTTTACTCCTTCATCATGGGCAAGCAGACCAATATCAAGTTAAAGTGGACGGATATAATAGTAAGTTATGGCTGCTTTTTATGTGGTACATAATGTGTTCCAGAAACTAGAGAAGAACACTCACTTCTTCATTTCTCAAAGCATGACGGTCGTGACGCGGACTGATTCCTTCAACTTCACTGTTTTTGTGAACTTTGACGAGACCTATCAGATGGCTTCTCAACTGGCCAACATGGCTATGAAACAGTAAGTAGTTTTGAGTGAGGATCCGAGAGCACAATCTGAGACATATGGTCAACTGTATTACAGTCACCCAGATTCCTCCAAACTTGGCATAAAATATAGGGACGTCAAAGTATTTTTTCGGCATAGGAAAGGATCACTTGAGCATCTGTGATCTACACTTGAAAGCACCTGATGTAAAAACGACTTTATCTAATTGTGAACATTGAAACCTTCAAATGACCTTGAAAACCTCGTAGAAATTCTTAACTCAACAGATTCAATTTTATATTCTGTCAACTTTCCTCTTTTCTACACCTAACTGCCGTGATCCCTTACACTTTGTCCGCCAAGGCATAATATCGGTGTTTTTATTCTCAAGTCATTCTGTTAACCATTACTTTGCAGATTGATGGAAGAGAAGGGATTCTCAGAAGACCCGTCTCTCCGGCAGAAGTACCTCGCCGAGACGGACGAACGTCGGATGAAGAAGAACTCGGTTACGTTCGTCAAACGCGATCTGGACGCAAGACAGCGCAGTGAATCATATCGGTAAGGTACACATTTTTTCTCAAAAGGTATATTTGACACACATATCACTCGGTTACGAAGTGTTTTGCGATTTCCTGCTTCTCCTGTTCGAAATTTATGGACCAGTCGTAGTGCAGGTATTCGATGGTGTACTTGCCACTGGTGTAGACCTGTAGGAAGAGTCGTTTCTTTTCTTTGTCGTCGATCTTCTCGTAGATCCAGTCGAGAACCTTAAGCCAGAGATGCTAAGTATGTTACCGGACAAACCTCTTCGATGTCTTCTCCAAAGTCCGATCCGTACCACTTGAAGATCTTGGAGAGCATAATGACGTTTTTGCGAGGGTCGATCTTAATCATTTTGTCCGTTTTCAGAATGGCTTTCGTGTTCATCTCCATGTAGGCTACGGGGTCCTGAGTCAGTGTTAACACCTAGGTGGTTCATATCCCAAACCTGGGCATCGTAGGTGTAGATAGGACAGGTGTGGGTGGTGAAACCGTTGATCGCAAAGTGAATGAGAGGGTTACAGTTAGGCATGGCCCACTTGAGACGACTGTCAATGGCGGCGAATGGTTTCCACAGCATTCCCAGCCCCTTTCGGTTCCCTCTGAGAATTCCATTAAAGATCGCCTGTAGGGAGAAGCGATGGTGTGCTATCACGTAGTACAGACTGTAGTAGAACTGAAATGGCTTTCCATCTAAGAAACTACTGACCTTTTGAGTACTGACCTTCCGACGTTGCCACACGTCTACCGGTGGGCCATAGCGCGCCACGATGTGGATGATCATGACGTTGAAAATGTTCAGGAATAGAGCGAGGCGTTCATCGTAGCTGGACCCGTCTAGCACAATATTCTGCGCCTCTTTAATAAAAATAAGGAATTTTTTGAAGTTGAGCGAGCAGTCTAGGCGGTTTAGGTAGATGATCTGAAAATGGCAATATTAAAGGATTATGGTATTTCTTGCAAGACCGATTTTTAAATTATTTAGCTTTTATTGAATCTAGGAATGCATTTTGCAAAAAATATTCTAGGAACTTTGGTTTCGATCTTATCACATTTCATGTTTTGCGCGTACGCACTACCCCATGTTATTCCCTGCGAGCTCTTCCTCTCACAACGTACCTTCCGGTCTGGCGAGAAGACTTCGTCGTAGATGGGGTCCAGAATCTTGACCAAAGTGTTGTTGAACTCACCTGCGCTGATCTCATCACAGTAGGTCTTGCCCGCGTTCAGAACGTCGTTATCGTCGGGCTCCTGCACCTGATAAGTTCTAAAGACACTTTGCCACTGGACTACCGCGGAAGTTCACCTTTGTGGATCGAAAATCTGATCCTTCTGGCTAAGTGGATGGCCCATGTGTCCGTCGATCAGGGCCTGGCTCCGACATATCGCGTCCGGAACACCTAGAAGCGCGCATGTTGCGAAGCGCAGTTCACGAAAGGCGTACTCAAATTTTTCGACTCCATCAGGAACTGGAAAAGGTCCTGCCCGCCAAAGTAGTCGACCGTCTTCTGGTATGCGTTTTTCTCGCTCTTCAGCACTTTCATCCTTTTCATCTCTTTCACTATGCGCGAGTACTCGTCCGGCACACAGAGAAGAACTGGCTCTAAACATCGCAAGAACACAGCGTCAGTTTCGCCGTAAAACTTTATCGTTCCTACCATCAACGTTGGTCAAGTCTCCTCGGCCGGCCACTCTGCTGCACGTCGCTTCGGGCGAGGCAAAGTCCTCGCAGAACGTCGGGTCCTGTGCCACCTGCTGATGGCAATGATAAGCGCATTAGGGCGCATTTTGCCGACTGCGCCACCTACCAGTTGTTGGAGTGCTTGTTCGCCGACGATCAGTTTGTGACCCACGAAGATTAGTGGCAGGTTCGGCATCGCGATGTTGTTTGTTGTTGACTAAACAGGCGCGGTTCGGTTTGCGAGTGAGACGCGCAGAGTAACTAAACCCTTGCTTGTGACGTTTGGTCTTTTAAAAACAGCGAGGGAGAGTTAAGGGGACGAATTGTAGAGGGGTTGTTGATCATAAGGAAAAGTGGATGTTTCTAGGGTTACAAAGTGATGCTTCCTTTGTCTGACGTTTGTTTTCGCGGAATAAGCGATTGGTCTGGCAGGTAGAACTGTACTGCCAAAAAATTCAAAATGCAGTTAAAATGCATTGAACGTTTTCGTCATTTCCTCTTCTTATTCACGGACAGCATAGGAACGACATAACTTCCTCCTTTGCCTTGACAGAGACCGATGTTGGCGTAACATACAGACCGCAAACTTTTGTTTATATACTGAAATTTAGAGGCAACCTCTATTTTGTTTCTGTGAATAACTGCTTCAACGAATTGCTGCTTCAAAATTACAGTTTATGTTCAAGTGACTGCATGCATACAACGCTAAGTATACAAAGCTACTCAAGCGTACAAATATGACCTCTAACCTTTGGATCACGTTGCATTGACTTTACACTGGCATGTTCCAGCGCTCTTGCTATATGTAGTGGAAAAGCGAAAATCATTCGCAAGGATCGACTCTAAAGTGCCCGTGTGCTTGTCTGTGTGCGCAAAAGATCACAGAACCGTGAAGTTGTGTTTGTAGTCTGCCGACTCTTTCCGTGTATGATTATTACTGCTCTCGTGCATTACCCACAACCTGTTTTTTGTTTTTAACAGCGGTTACACAAGGCACAGGAAGACCATTAGGCACAACTCATATGGATTTTCGACCGGTCCGCTATTAAAAACCGTGCTTTGTATTTGGCGAAAAACAGTTACTAAGAAGCAAAAGGTGCAATTACAATGACTTACCACAGGATAAGCCTTAAAGAACAGCTGAAAATAGGCGATGTTCTTCTCCTCCAGCAGCCGTGTTGCCCTTAGGCAATCCTGATCGTCGGCCACGGAATACACCCTCACAGTCTTGCTGACACTTTCCGACATAGCTCCGACGATACAAACCATTCAGCACAGACAATCGCAGAGCCATTCGCCGGGCTATCTTAATCAACGGAACACTATATGGACTCCGGCCTCCCGCCCGCACATCCAGGAAAATGACTCAGAAAGGGGGCATTTCGTCTTGGCGCGAACGAACCAAAAACAAAGCGGCAGCGATGTTAATAGACGAAGGCAACTATTAAAAACAGAAATGCGCGTGGCAGCATCTGCAGAAGCGACCGCAATGAATTGGAGGCGCTCGCGCGGGAGTGGAACACTGTTTCGGGCGGCTCCGACTGGTTTTCGCCTCTTTTTTACCGAATCTAGCCCTGAATGGCCAGCCTCACTTGAGTTCACTCATCTCGACCGCACTCCTTTCAGGTCAAGATTCTGCTTGCCGCGCAGCGAGAAGCTCGATGGAGACGCGGAATGTCAGCTCTACACCCCTTATCACCGGAAGAACGTCAGCGGACAGCTCTACGTGTCCAGGAACTTCGTTTGCTTCTCGAGCAGGGTAAGTGTTTACTTGAGTATCGCTAAAAATGACCTTCTACACAAGGAGGCGCTGAACTACTAGTGATGTTAAGCGTAGAACAGTTGTGGTTGATGAAATGAAAGGGGCAGCCCATAGTTTGACCGGCACTGTAGACTCATTCCACGGTTCATAAAAAAGTGGACCTCATTTTCGGTTGTACAGGAATAAGAAACGTTTTTATTAGAGTTCTCAAATGAAATATTTCCTCGTCAACAGCGTTTCTCAGCCTAGAAAAATTTTTTAACGATCTCTCCTAGTTGTTCACGCCTCTTTTTTTTCATACGGTCGTCCCTCTTTGCTCAGCCTTTATGTCCACAATTGCAACTGGCATACTACGTAAATACAACGAAGGCCGCGGTTTCAAGAAATTACATAACTTTTCCTGGTAAATAAATATATCTGAATGCGTCGGTGCCAATCCTTGGCGATCTACCCGACAATCATTAATAAGCCATCGTTCAGTGAAATGTAGCCGGTTAGGAAACAAACCATGCCAATTAGCGAACTCGCATCCCATTGAAATGCACCAGTGATTGCAGTCTCTAGACTCGAGAAAGATCTTGAAAAAATATAGAATCAAGACAAAACATTTTTCTTGTGATCTTTCTACAATTATAAATTATAAAGTTCAGAGTGTTACTGTATACCGCGAGCAGAAAGTTGGTTAAAGTCTAGCAAAGATTTCAAACCCAGAGAGACTAACCACAGAGTTGCAGATAGAACGTCTCGTGAACGTCATCATTCCCGTCATGGACATAGTGAGCGTCGAGGAGTGCGACCGAATCAACAATCGACGAGTGCACAAAGCCATCCGCATTCATCTCACCAACAAAGTGCGTTTATGATGCTCCGGGATGGTGTACAATAGCTACGTTTGTTTAGCAAGACTTCATATTCAGCGCACTCACCGACAGGAGCACGGTGAAGGAGAGAATACTGAAATTCGTCGTGGAGTCACGGGTAGCCCAGAAGAGGCAGAACGCAAAGGAAGACCATCTTTTGGTGGGTTAGGTTGAGGGGAGAGGATGATGGAGTTTGTTTCAGAAGGACGAAAAGGTGCAAAGCCTCGCTGATGCCATCCTGAAAGAGCCCCTTCATGAGCGCTTTCCGTTCGGCGAAGATATTCCTGTCTACCTCCAGGAGAAGTGGAGTCAGCTCTACGCTCAGTTCGGAGACAGTGTGTCCATGTACCGGACGGTGGAGTTGCATCGCCTTCTGCTGGAAGGAGTCTCTCCCAAGGACCGAGGCAAGGTGTGGATGATCTGCTCCGGAGCTGCTGCCGAGATGGCGTTACACAAGAACGAATACCTTCGGCTTCTGCTGAAGAGTCAGGATCAGAATATGCTAGCTACGGAGGAGATCGAGAGAGATCTGCATAGGTTGGTCGGGAGTGATGGGGGAAACAACTATGATATTCGGTTCTGTGCACAATGATGCCGATAAGACCGGCAAATTGACATGCTGATGGATTGACATGTCGTGCTTTACGACCAGCCTCACCGGGAAATAAAATTTTAGCTAAAATGGCAGCGACTACCGTAGTCACAAGGAAGTGATCAGAGTCTGGGGATCAGAGCTGGTAACCGTAACCGTTTGCCGGTTAACCGTAATCG
>KN168069.1:0-32806 GCA_000757755.1 Steinernema glaseri
CGGGTTCGGGTACTCGAAACTTTCGGGTTCGGGTTCGGGTACCGGTTCGGGTACCCGAAAAAATTTTCGGGTATACATCTCTGAGACTAAGGAGCTTAAGGCGTCAAGAAACGCAGAATTCCCTAGAAAAAAACTTTTTCTCAAACTGTAACATATTTTTTCTCAAAGTGTAATTTTTGATTTTATCAAACTAGCTTTGAATTTATAATTTTTCTTACAATGTAAGTTTGGGGAAGTTAGGAAGAGGGAAAATTGGAAGTAGAGGACCCACTGAAAAAACGAAGCCAGAGACGACCTCTTAAGGCACTTGATGCTCTCAGAAGACCTCAGAGGACTTTGGCGCCTTCGAGCTCACAAAACCTTCCACGTTTCAGGGCATCCTTCTCCTCTACACACTGGTTGTGCTGGGCATGCTGGTCTACTCGGTGTTCGCGCACAACTCCTACATCTACTTGAAACTGCGCGACTACGTCGAGTTCAAGTGGAGGATAGCGGCCGAGAGTGGTGGGTCCTCGCGTGACTCCTCGGCCTGACCGCATCTTTCAGTGCTTCTCGCGATGATGTTCGCCCTGCTGCTGGCGGTGTTCGCGCTTGGCTACTCGACGCAGCTCATGTGGCACGAGTACCAGTTCATCGCGGAGGTGGACGAGTTCCTGAAGACGACGCGGCGGCCTTCCTCCAACGAGAACAACTCCCACGACAACAACTCGGGCAACCACGTCCATCCCTCCCATAGGAAGTTCACCCAGCCCCTCGTCATCGTCTAGCTGTATATACTGTACTTCTAATAAACCTCACAATCTCACAAAATCCTTTGGATCATAAAGGTCATTATCATGCTAATTAGACCGAGGATACGGTATCTTGACGCTGAAGGAGGACAGTATGAAGAGGCTTGCACTACGATGACGTAGGGTAGGATGATCCTGGGCTATCCTGCTCACAAGGGAGCATCCCCAACTGTTCCCCTCAGATCCGGCTGACCGTTTGCGTGGAAGTAGACGATTAAGTACTATATCCCCAGAAGGTCATCAGTTTGGCAAATTTGGTTTACGATGGGGATCTAGTACGTAAGTGAGTGTCTACTTCCACGCAAACAGTTAGCCGGATCTGAGGGGGACATTTGGGGAAGCTCCTTTGTCAGGGTGGACACTTGACCCTGTGCGAAACTCAAAATCATTTCATCGCAAAAAAACGCAAAAATGTTTCTTTTTTTATGAGACAAATTAGTGCTTTTCGTAAAAGTGTTGAGCCAAAAACTCAAAAGTCGCACAGCCCTATTGGGGATGCTCCCTTGTCAGGGCGGAAGTACTCGCTGCAGAACCAATGACGATTTTTTGGCACCAAAAAATAGGCCTCGTCGAGTTGTATCGAATGCGCCATAGACCGCCATCTGACGATCACGGAATGAGGCTTTTGGGAAGGTCCTAATTTGGGAGATTACGGTAGTAAATTGGCCGTCTATACGCTGTATCTGTGTCCCGGTAGCTAAGATTCACGCAATAGACTATAAACGCAAGGACCTATCGAATAAACATAATTTCGGCCCAGGACAGAAAAGGGTCCCTTGTGAGGGAGATAGTTGGGGATGCTCCCTTGTCGGGGCGGAAGTACTCGCTGCAGGACCATTGAGTCCAAAAAAGATTCCTGAACTGAAACGCGATGAACGTTTGCGACTTTGCATCTATTTGAACCGACGACTCTCCACTCACACGGACTAATCTCTCGTCATACCGTGCCCATCTCTGTTTGCGCCGCCAGCTCCCGGATGAATCACAAGGCCGCTCTGTTTAATCGGCGAGATTAGGCAAACGCGCCGTTCCAAAAATCAAACACCGGTTTGTGCACTACTTAAGCGGGCTCCACCCCATGTAGGCAACACTTCCGAAATGCGCTCGTTTGCCCTCTTCCTCCTCCTGGCCAGTGGCGTCCTCGCCCAGAGCTTCTTCGACAACTCGGTCATCGACGACCTCCAGAAGGTGGTCGACAAGCCGACGAAGGAGCAGCTGAAGACCCTCCGGAACAATCGGTACATATCCAGGGCGCAGAAGAAGGAGGAGTTTGAGAAGATTCTGCACAGCCAGCCCCAGAGCGTCCAGGTAGGCTTCGAAGGCAGCTGTCCACTTTGTGCCTCTTCTAGGACGCCTTCTCGCAGCTGCAGTCCAAGAGGCAACTCAGAGAGCAGAAGAAGGAGGCTTCTCTGCAGCAACGCATGCAGTGGATGCCGCCTTCCGTGGCCGCCGCCGTCAAGCAGGCGGAGGAGGCGAAGAACGACCTCAGCCTCTCGGACATGGACTACTGGAACAAGAGGCGCCAGATCTGGAGCCAGGTCAACGGTCGCTGGTATTAAGCCCGTCGAATCACATTTATTTTCATCGAATTACATATCCCGACAGCAATAAAACAATTATGCTTCTTGAGTCGTAATTGCATAGATTGGAATCGGCTCTATTAGCGAACACAGGACTGATCCATTTTTGGGTTTGGGTTTGGCCAGAGGACTCCCTCAACGTTATATCCCCGACCCAATAAAAATATACAAATCATTGAGAGTTCTATTCCCAAATTCGCCCTATGTGCTCTACACCGAACGCAATTTTTAAAAAAATTTAGTTTTCATCCGCGAACCTCATACATCCCCGCTTCATACCAATACGTAGGCATATCAACTTTTTTAACAACTTTGCCTTCTAGTGTATCTGCTGGTAATTTATCAGACCTGTATAAAATGGATCAGTCCTGTGTTCGCTAATAGAGCCTTGGAATCCACTGTCAGTGGAAGCACCTCACTAGGCCTAGTCCTCCTCGACTCTACAAGTGTATAGCACAAACCAAGGACAGATATACATAGTCGGACTGGGACCAATTGTGGAGTCTTACACGGAACAAAAGGGGATCTAAAAATAAAATTATTTGGAAAAGGATAAATAATTTAATAAATGAGGACCAATTATGGATTGTTTGTGGTTTATTCACGGTTTATCCTTCACGGTTTTTTGGTTTATTTTTCACGTTTTTTTTTAAATGTATTTTACGGTTTTTCACGATCGTTCCAGTCAAAGTCTGCACTCCACCCTGAATATGAAGGAACTGGATACGGTAATCTGCGCTTTGCAGTTTCTTCGGTGAGGGACCCTCATCCCAATCTTCCCCTTCGATCGAGCGGTCGCTCAGCCGCTTGATATCTCTGTTGCGTTTCCTCATGACCGAGAAGAAGAAAGCCGAAAAAGAGGGAAAGCGCCACCGCTTCCGGTTCTGGCTCAACAAAGCCGAAGACACTGCTCCGAAGCACTCCTTCGCCTCCTCGTTCCTGCAGAAATTCGGTTTGAAGGGCAAGCCGAAGGCTATCGAAGCGCCTGCTGCTCTAGCACCGCCTCCATGTCCCGTTCCGGTGGTCGTTCCTATCTCGCATGCTCCAACGAGAGAAGCCACCGGCGACGATGGAAGATCGCGTCGTCGTCGTCATAGAGAGGTAAGCAGTCCGCGGGATGCAGTATAGTGTTTTTTATTTAGAACAAGGAGGAACCCCAGAAGACGGCGGCTCCAGAGCAGAAACCAAAGAAAACAAAGGCGGAGAAGAGCACCACGAAGACCACTGATACCCAGAAGACTGCGACGACTAGCACCCAGCCGGATAAAACAGTCGAAAAGGAACCGTCGTTCAAGTGAGATCAACTGCTAGAATGCCAGAATAAAATATGAATTATTTCAGGGAGGGCGTTGCGAAGTCGGTCCAGAAGTTCGACGAGAGTCAGCGACGTCGAAAACGACTTTCGAAAGAGGACAGGAGCGCAGAGATGTAAGTGGAGCATCAGAATCAGTTAAGCAGTTCTACCGCATTTTAGCTCTGTCGATACGGTCGAAGTCTCCGTGTCGAAAGGAGGAAACCGAAAGATCTCAAAGAAACTAAAAAGGCGCCGTCGAAGGAGCATGTCGCAAGAGGACATCGACGAGAAGAAACCTAAAAGCAGTGAGTTGCGGAAACATACTCCGCATGTGGCTTGATGTACAAATCTTAAACATCTCCTATTACAGGCTTGCGCCAGAGCCTGATCAGCTTTAAAGAGCGAAGGGCCAAGAACTGGACGCAGGTGATGACGTTCATCAGCCGGCCATACAAAGCGGCGTCCATGCAGAAGATCCTTAACAAAGTGACCCGCCGCCAGGAGTACCGTGAGAAGCAATCCAGCGAAAACTCCGCCTCACTTAGAACTCCCGTCACAGCGCCGACTAACCTAAAGAAGGGAGATGACATCTTCCCAGTTATCCGGCGACCGATGTGAGTCATCCAAGTATTGATCGTATGAATCTTCTTTTACAGCCAGGGAAACACTCCTGCCGAGATTTCGAAGTCGAAACAAGCCCCAATGAAACCTTCACACATTGGTGACGAGATAAAGGAGAAGCTATTCAAGGACAAGCCAAAGGTGAGGAGAGCTTTCAACAACTTAAGATGGCTGAAAATATTTTGCAGATAGAAGAGAAGGAACAAGAGGATGAGGAGAGCGGTGGAAAGGTAGGCAAGGCGACATATTCCCTTTAACATCTCACTGCTCAGAGGACGCTTAAACTCGTGAAGAATCGTGATAACAACGGCGTACTTTTCGATGGAGACGGACGCCCATTCTGGCAGCAGAGGGGCAAAGGTCTTGAGGGCCGGGATGACATCGATGCCGAAGACCTGACTGACGACGAACTACCGATGAACGCCGAAGTGTTGCTGGACGTGCACTCGGGCAAAATCAAACTCGTCGACATGCCCACTCAAGAGTAGGCTTACGAGCGAAGAACTCGTGAATATGACCTTCTTTTAGAATCACGCTGGACCCATTTGCTCCATTGGAGAAGCTAGACGCCCGAGACGAGCAGTTCTTCATCAGGAACGTGCTCTTCTCAAATACCGTACGATCGATGATAAACCTCAATGACGACGCGACCATATCGGAGCGGAAGAAGAAGACTTCCTCAGATGAGAAGAAGCAGATCACTTGGATGCCGCAGCCGAAGGTGTTGGGCACCTACTCTCGGCAAAAGCCGAAGAAAATAAAGAAGCAGAGATGGCCTGCTTCTACTGAATGATTTTTTTAGATTTTTCTGGACGGATAAAGGTCGGTTGATTCACCCTAACGACGAAGACCATGACATCGACTAGAAGCCACAGCTTCTAGTCGCTTAACCGCGTCTCGGCACCGTCTCCGAGACTAGACATTTTGCTCCTTCTGCAAGCAACTAACAGTCTGAGACATGCACGCCAACAAGGCGCACCCCTATTTCGTTTGAATTCTTCGTTGATGAACGGTCGCCATGCAAAGTTTCTTAGGAGTGTCTGTGATCCTTGTGCTATGCATCCTTCACGGCGCAGCTGTGCCGCTAAACGAGAGCAGCTTGCCCCCCGACATCACTACTGAGCAGTCCTCGTCGACTACTTCCTCAGCGACGGCTCCCTCAACGGAGACTCCACCAAGATCCGTAGCATTCTCGACGACGTCGGCTCCAAAGAAAACATCAAGAACTTCTCAATCGCAAAATCTTTTGAAGTCTTCTTCCTTGGAGTCTTCTACCACAGGGAAGGGTTCAACTACGGTACGAGCATCGTCTGAAGATTCTTCTGGAGGTGTTTCCGCTCTGGTCATCGTTCTCATCGTCGGCGGCATTGGAGCAGCTCTTGCACTGGTCATCGGAATCGTCATCTGTTGCAAGAAGCGGAAGCTGTGCTTCGAAGGAAAAAGCAGTAAGTGAAAGTGCGTGTACATGGTTCCTTAATAGTTCATGTTGCAGCGACGTCTTCTCCGTCGAAGGATATATTCTACAAGGAGGAGAACTTCGAGCAGATGGGTCCACTGACCATCAGGAAACTGTTAACCGAACCGGATGACTACGTCGCACAGATTCCTGATATAGACCCGCCTGACGACAACAAGCACTTTACATGGGACGAACCGGGAAACAAAGTCTTCGAAACCGGCCCCGCAGTTGAGGAGATTGTTTGCGAATAAGCACCCACTTGGATCCATAAATAGAGCTTTTTGCATAAGACATGTGTTGGATTAACTGACGCTAGGTCCTATGACGATAGCTTCTCATAGGTTGGCCGCCTAGAATCCTGCATGAGAAGGGACATTTCGCGTTTGTACGTTTTCCTGACGGCGCGGTCTCGGAGCAAGTCACCGTAAGATGTTCTAGAACGCCGTTGCTCTAGGGCGGCCCGCCAAGCCGAAGGCGCTCGAATCCGATATAATGAAGTTTCGTTTCTCCGTGGACTGATCGATGCGGTGACGCCTTGTTGTTCTTTTGTCGAGCTGTATTAACTCCTTTATGATTTAGTCGAAACCGTCCTCTATCCGAACTATCATTTCAGATTCAATCTCTAGCAAGGACAGATGGACAAGATCCAACATCCCCAAGCCGAGGAGCCGTGGGTCACTCTTCGCAACACGCTTATCGAGATGTGCCTTCGGAAGAGCGCCCACTCCGGAGAATTGGAGTGCTCCGTGTGCGACATGGCCTTCTCGCGCATGTTTGACTTTGAACTCCACCTCATCAGAGAACACGTAGGATTGGCCAGAAGCCCTCCCTTCTGAGGACTTTTTTGTTGCATTAACTTGTTATGTTATTGACTTAATAAATTCTTTGTTGTCTACCTTTTGCTTGTCCTGCTTATACGTTTGAAGGCCCGTTTCGGAATCGGGTCGGTATATCTCCTACTTGGCGTGTCTGCCTTTCGCTTGACCTCGAGAAGCTGGAGAGAGGGAGTAGTATCGGTCATGAAGGGAAATCCCTGAATCCTTCGGTCTATCGGCGCGTTTCGTCGTCCTGGCGCATGATGGACATTTCTACTTGTGCTGGCTATATTGGGACTTGGTCGACATTCGAGGCATGTGTGTGATCCTGCATGGCGTCCTCGTGTGGGAGAGAATAACTTCGCCTTCTTGAATCTCATCTTTGTTCGCGTTTATTGTCTTCAATTGTTTTGCCTGGAATCTCTTCCTCAGAAGGTGTAATCCTCCTCCTTCAGATCGACGATGGCAGTTTACTGGCACGCACCCGTCACGGAAAGGAAGAAATCCGCCGCTGAGGCCCCGCCGCCGCCCAACGGCTCCGTTCCCGCCGAAGCAGAAGCGCCGCCACCAGAGTCTTCTGAGTCGTCCGAGGGAACGAACACCGACGGAAGCGCCACGGAAGTGGTGAAGAAGGAGAAGCGAGCCCGGATCGAGGAGTCCTACCCGAAGGATGTGCAGCTCATCGGGCCTGCGACGTTCACCATCGAGGGCGTCACCCACTACATGCCGCGCTTCCGGTTCGTCCAAGGCGATCCCGACTCGGACAGGATGACGAAGGAGGAGCTCAGCGACATGTCCATGGCGATGACCAACGTTGGAGCGAGGGAACTGGATAGGCCTCCCGTCTTCAAGAGAATCAACTTTGGATATCGTCGCTGGTGAGTCGCGTCTTAAGGGCACCACGTCTTCAGGACGAGATCTCCTTTATCCGTGGTGCCTAAAAGACTGAAACTTCACCGCTTTCAGCAGCAAAGAAGAGCGGGCCACGCCTCCCGTGAGCAAAGACGGCCGTCGGTACTGTGGCGACTGCGGAAGCGAAGTCCGACCGCAGGCTTGTGGCCGTTACGAGCATCGATGGCGCTGTGTGGGAAAGCAGCATCGTAAATGGTAAGATTCTGTTGGAGAGTATGCCTAACACGGCAAGGTTTTAGGTTCGACGTCGTGAAGCCGGGAGAAGTAGAACGTCTCAAGCCATCGCTCGCCTCATCAAGAGCCAAACAAGCTAAAGAAGCGCGCCTCAAGTCTCTAAACCGCCCTGGTGATGCTCCCTTAGAACGCGCTCTGCGACAGATTCCCTACGGCGGCCAGCTCGAAGAAGCACCACAGTTCGCTCCGGCTGACAACATTCCATCTCAAACGGAGGTCGAACCAGAAGCCGTCCACACTAATCTCATCGGTTGGTCCCTTCTTGCCTATGGTGCTTATCAAACCGCTTCAGATCAATCGCATCCATTCTTTGAAACTGGTCCAATCCCCATGTTTGACGCCGGCACAGTTCCCATCTTCCATCCCGGCGCAATCCCCATGTTTGATGTCCGTCCACCTCCTCCGGTCAAGAAGTACGTGCCTACGGCCCAGGGCACATTCTCCAACCTCGCAGAGAACAATCACTGGTGGCAGGAGCATGAACCGCATACTCTGCCTCCTTACCGTCAGTTCACGGGTTCTTCCACTGATCTCGCCGCGTTGTTCCATCTGGTCGGCGACTCCATGCAGAAGGTCGGTGAACTCCACAAGCAGGACGCGGAGAAGGTCACCACTTCAGGTGAGTGTTCCTTCCCGATTCAGCTCAACATTGACTTCAGCCTCCCTCGACGTCCTCATGGACTCTCTGTTCGCCTCGATCGGACCGATAATCACCACCGGAGTATCCATGATTCCAGGAGTGAAGATAGACGCGAGGATGAAGTCGAAGACGTGGAACGAAGCGCTGGAGCGCATTCCTTTGCCGCCTCGTTAATCCTATTTGCTTTAAACATTCCATATTGCTAAAGGTTACTAACGTCGTCCCTGGAATCTTTATTTGCCGTTTTACCGGCGGTGTTACTTTGGGCAGCACTTGACACTTGATGTGATTTATTCGTGGGTGTGTTTTGCACGCTACGTGTAGTGTGGCGGTGCCACGAGCATTATGAGTTCCCCCTTCCGCCCCCAGCGGGTATTTTTTTCTGATTTTTGTGTTAATGGGGAACGTTTAGACCAAAAATGCGCTATAAGAAATTTTGCCAAAAAATGGGGGAGCGCTTAAGTTACATTGTTATGACATACGACATCAATGGAGTCCGTCAAACCATTGTTACGACCGGACTGTAGGAATGAGACCGACGACGGGACGGCCCTCTCCATCCCTCTACAACGGCGTCAGCTGCGTCCTTGCCGTAGCTGCACGCAGTGTTCGCTGTCACCGCGCAGAGTGACTTCAGCGACGCGCTCGGTATGGCTATGGAGCCATACGTGCACACTAGTGCAGTGGTGAACCAGAAGATGGTCAGGAGTGCTGGCCACCAACAGGAGCGGATAACTTGGTTGCATGAAGCGATGAAATCGGCAAAGGTAGTCATCGTAATCTGAAAATATATCAGTTTATCGAAATTATTTTACGGAATTTTGATGCATTCGATGTCAGCAATTTGCGTTGGCACCTTTGGCTTCCAGTGAGGGAGATGCGAGCGGGTTGCCTTTGATTGAAGAAGGCAACTGGGTGAGCGAGTGGTTAGATGCCAGCGGGAGCCAGAGTGACCTCTTTTCTATCTTTTGTAGGATTCACTGTGGTATAACTTACGTGATTGTTCTTCCTTTAGAAGTGATGGATAGTAGGTGATATCCAGCTTTTCGGAGAGACTTCTTTTCCATGTTTTAGAGCATTTGTGGGATTCACTGTGGCATAACTCACGTGATTGTCCTTCCTTTAGTAGTGATGGATTGGACAGTTGGAAGTAGGTGATGTCCAACTGGCCTGATTGCATCCATCGTCTGGCCTTAGATGTAGGGCTGGACCTGTAGAGGTCCTTTCCAATCATATTTTTCTGAAACTATCTGTAAACCTGGGGCCATTAGAAAGGAAGCATACCGTAATTGAAGAAGATCGCTCGATTCGGACGCTCAGTGTCGCGGTGTTGTGGTGTGTCCGCGATATATATAAGGTCTAGCCTCCTAGTGTGACCTTTTATCAAGTAGGAGGTCACATATTTTGTCTCACTTTCTCGTTCTCTTCGCATTGCTCCTTCTTTTCAGAAATGGAGGGAACCGACGCAGAAATGTGCGAAATCAAGAGGAAGAGGCGGGAGGAGCGAAAGACTGTCGTTCCGAAGAGCGAATGGAAGCGGCGAGCTAAGGAGTCCTTCTCCAAGGGCTACTGGAGCTACAGTGGAGTCACTGGCTATGTGTCGTATGACTGGTAGACAATAAGAGCCATCTAAGCTTCTGGAATTTCAGGCCCTTCGCTTCGACGGAAAGTGAGAAGAAAGAGGTCAACCTCCTCCAAGAGGACAACGACCTTGAACCGGCTTCATGGGGTGTGGAGACGATTAAGTCGCCTGAAGTGCCCGGCCTCCTCGAAGCGTGCGAACGTGAAGGAAAGAAGAAGTCTAGCATTGCTGGATATTGGTTTGTCACTTGAAAGATTCATCGCCTCATTTATTCTCTTTAGGGACGCTATCAACAGCTACATATCGTACGGCATAAGTCTATTGAGCCGTCTGAACATGTGGAATTTCAGACCATTTGCTTCGACAGAAGCTGACAAGGAGAATAACATTGAAAGCTCAATCCAGGACTCTGATGCGGCGACAAGGTTTGTGTTCGTAGTTCTTGGCCAATGAACTAACTCTTCACGATATAGTACGAAGACGATCTTGGACGAGTCCCTTGATGATACGGAAGTCGAGGAAGCGTCCACGAAGACTAGCGTCGTTGGCCATTGGTTAGTCGCCAGAAGGAACCTTTTTGTGATTTGAGGTCTTTAGGGAAGTAGTCAGTGGGAGCGAAGACGATGAGGATACGACCAGGTGTGCTTTTCTATTCTCTTGCTATATGTGCCATACGAGCACTACAGACCCAGATAGTTTGAAGTCCATGTGACTGGAATCTAAAAGGTTCCTTCCCTTCATAATCGTCGAGATTTCAGGTTTGACACCGACGAAGAAGACGCTGTTATCATGACGATGGCCGAGGCTTACGCAAACCGTCGACAGAAGAAGAACCAGGTGAAGGAAGTCGGAGTGGACAAGGAAGTCGAGTCGTAGAATGCGACCATGTTGCGTTTATACATTTTATCAGTTTCACACGTTCATTTAATACAAATTATGAGTAATTTCCCTTGCCTTCGATGAGTACCATGTTCCTATAAAGAAACCGGTACATATCTAGGACACTGGTGCTGGTCCGAACTTACCGTCCGATCAGCTTCTGGGTCATCGTCTTCAATTCAGCGAGTTCTGCCATCTTCTGAGTGTTGAAGCGTAGGAGTTCCTCATCGATCATGTCTTGCATTGCTAAACATGCACTTCAGAGCTTCTACAGCATGCTTATGACTCACTTTGCGCTTCTGCATTCAGGCGGGCAATGCTTTCTTCTGACTCCTTGAGGGAGTTTGTCGCGATTGCGATCTGCCGCTTCATGTCGTCGTTCTGCTTCTTCACCTCATCGCGCCTCGCAGCCGTCTCCTTCACCTGAGTCTTGAGCCCTAAAAAGCGAATATAGGTCGAAGTGCTTCCATAGGAATCTATACGATCGGTTTCCCGATGGAGATCCGTTACCGCCTTGCGGATATCGTCGATCAGCGACTTCTTCTCCGCTGCGGACTGCGACGGACGATACTCGACCTGGAAGTAGGACACGAAAGTAGACGTTGATTTCTAGGAAGCTCACCTTGTAGTTGTGCAGCTCCTCCAAGAAGGCGGTGAGCTCTTCTGGGCCGATCATTGCTTTTTGCTGGAAGAAGAATTTTGATATTGGAATTTTGAAGGACACACGGATTTAAGAGACATAACGATGGAATCGACGAGAAGATGAAATCGAAAAAGCGAACATAGGTCGAAGTGTTTCCATAGGAATCTACACGCTCGGTTTCCCTGTGGAGATCCGTTACCGCCTTCTTGTACGAGCCTGCCTCCAGCTGCTAGAATAGAAACACTTGGAAGACGAAAACCTCCTTCTCGCGCCAAGAGGGGTCCCGCAGCGATGCGCCTCCATTATTCGCACATACGGACGGTTTGCTTGGAAACAGCTGATCCTCGAAGGTCATTTGATCGAAGGCCATGAAGGAGCCTTAACTTGCTGGAATCTGAGTCATTTATGTCTTGTCTGCATGTCTCTTGTCTGTCTGTCTGTCTTAAGCTCCCATCTGGTCTGTGTACAAGTTCTCCGCCTCGAGACTACGAACAAGCCGTCGCCCCTTTCTGTTCGTTAAGGGTATACATACTGAAAGTTCCGTTTCGGTGAAAAATATGTTTTTTTTTTGCTTCACGAGAGGATTTTGCACGGCTGGAACGAGCCTTCTACTGAAGACGACCGAAGAAGGGGAGACGAGTTCGTGAAGGTTCGTCTCGTGGTGCACTTTGCCCCTATGCTCCACAGCTTCTTGCCTGTTGACGCCAATTCTCCGAGGACCAGCTGATGTGAAAAGTGGGCCTGTTAGGACTCCGACTCAATAAGATTGGATCACGGAAGTGACCACTCCTCCAACCACTGTGGCCCTCAAACTCTAGCCTTCAAACCTTGGCCGCTCCACGTCCGCCACTTTCTGGCCCGTCAGCGACTGTTTGTCCGAGTGGCGTCGTGATCGTAACAGTGCCCCTCCCTCGCTCTCTCGACGACTGACCGCAACTCTGATCATCACTGCTACTTGTCAACTTAGAATGACGAGCCATTCAATATAACATCTCTCCTAAACGTTCTGATCTTTGCCTCCACCCAGCAGTTCGCCTCAAACCGCCCTCTTTCGCACTTGTTCCTTCCGTCGCTCGCGATCTGACCGTTCGGGTTCTCACCACGACGCATCTTCTTCACCGACGCCGGAAGAGCGCGCGCTCGCTCCCCGATTTTCGTGTTCTTCTCCGGAAATGAGCGCTCCGCGGGTCGTTGCCGTCGCGAAGTACCCGTTCGCCGGCCGCAACAACGATGAGGTAGGTTCCCGGGGCGTCTTCCCGTCCCACAGAAGCGCGTTTCCAGCTGAGCTTCGGGAAGAACGAGGTGATCACGATCACGCAGCAGCTGGACGGCGGCTGGTGGGAGGGCACGCTGAACGGCGTCACCGGCTGGTTTCCGTCCAACCATGCCGTCGTCGTCGAGGACCCGGGACTGGCAGAGGCCGCCGAGCCGCCCGACGAAGAGAAGGAGCAGCAGAAGTACCGGAAGCAGCTGATCCTGGACCTGGTGGCGCACGAGACGGAGCACATCGTGCTTATGGACACTCTGGTGGGCGGTGTGCTCGCCGCTATCCATGCCAGCAAGATGTAAGTTCTTGATTTGAGACAGGGTTGGAGTAGACTAGACAGTTAGACGTCTTGCTTGAATCTGTGTCTAGTTTCTAGAGGAGCCAGTTGATTGAGTCACCCACTATTGAATGTACATTTTGAGAAATCCGTTCTTTGATAACTACTTTTGACTCTATGTGTATCTTTTCAGCCTAACAGATCAGGAGTACGCTAAGCTCACGGGAAACATCGAGGTCTTCCTCGACTCACAGAAGGGGTTTCTAGTGGAACTCGGCCAGACGGCGGCGCTCCCAACCCCACGCATTGGAGGGACCTTCTTGAAGCATGCAGAGAAGCTGAAGCACCTGCTTAGGGTATACTGTAGGAATCACCCAGTCGCTGTCGAGGTGCTCTCGGCCAAAAGGTACGTGTACAAGACGTGTTTACCGTAATTCTCCTCATTTTCAGCGCCCAACTGACGAAAGTCCTGGAGAGTTCCGGAAGCAACCTGAAGGCCCTTGTGACGGGCCTGAGCGAACCTTTTCGCCACCTCGAAAAGTACCCCGCGATGTTCCAGGAGATGGAGCGTAGCATGCCGGTATTTCCATAGTTCTACCGCATTCCAACTCCTCCGTCAATTCAGGAATCGGACCCTGACCGAGGCGACATGCAACGCGTCTTCAGCGTCTATTCCCAACTCAAGGAGTTCTGCACACTGCTGAGACGGCAGCGAGAGACGCAGCTCGAGTTCCTCTCCGTCGGCCACCTCCAGAAGAACTTCAGCGAGCGAGAGATGGCCGCGCTAGGGGAGATCGTCAGGATTGGCTTCGCGAGCGTCGGAGAGGAGGAGGACGCCGTGGATCGGTGTCTTGTGCTCACGGAGAACACGCTCCTGGTCCTGCAGCCCAGCGAGAAGGGTCTTTACGAGCTGAAGGAGCGCCTTCCCGTGGAGAACCTCACGGTGACCAGGATGGAGCTCAAGAACGGCTTCACCCTTAGCAGAGGTGAGTCTTAGTGGTCGATACATTCCGACCCTCTTCTCTCCTTATCTACATCTACCTCCTTGCAGATTCAAAGATTGTGCTGAAAGCTTGTGTGCTGTCCTACGACGAAGCGCAAGCGTGGATGGAGGCTTTCGGCCTTCTGAACAATGTGCTCATCGACGACTCCTGCACGAACACAATCTCGCCGATCCAGCCGCAGCACCTGGACGCCGGCGACGTCCGCTCCATGGCCGAGGTCTCGCCGCTGCGAAAGCCACAGATGCAGCAGCTGCCCAGTTCGGTGAAGGCCGAGCTCCGTAAGAAGCCCTCGCTGGACATGCGGCTCAACCACGAGCTCGAGATGATCCTGCCTGAAGGCGATGACGAGCCGCAAGGGCTTGGAGGCCAGAGGAGCAGTGGGAACAAGTCCCGGCGCCTCTTCTCTGGATACTCGCTCCGTCCTCTCACCGCCTCTAGGGGACCCTACGCCCTCTCCGATGGATCCTCGGCTGTTAAGATGCGTAAAGGAGGTAAAGAGCCTTATCCACTGTCTCCCGAACCTTCATCTCACGCGCCTATTTCCAGTCTCGGTGGAAGACCAAGAAGACGCGGTGCTCCTCCGGATAGGCACCGCATACTTCACGCCTCCGGTCCCACAGCAAACGCCACGCGGGACCGCCACCGCGCAAAGGGCCGCAGCAGGGACCCCCGCCTTCGGCTACCAGGCGCCGCAGCTGATCGTCGCCGAGGACGAGAAGATCCTCGTGGAGGAAGTCGTCGGCGACGAGGTCGTCGTCCAGGAGAAGTCCCTCGTGGATACAGTATACGCCCTCACGAATCACATGAACACGTTGCTCAAGGTACGCTCCGTGGATAGATGGGGTTACGGTAGACGCTTCAGGAGGTGAACAGCCTGTCGCAGACGCTGGCGAAGGAGCAGAAGGCGCGCCGCCGTCTCGAGGAGATGTTCCGGCAGCAGAATCAGAGCATGCATAATCTGTCGACATCGACCAAGTCTTCGGAGTGAAGAAGCGAGTATTATTTAAGCAATAAAATGATTTATTCGAAGGTCCAAGCCACAGGACCCGGAATATATCCGAGGGACTTGATTCCCCCTTTTCAGCGCCTCGACCTCCAGTGCTTCACGATATTCGATGAGGACGGCCCATTCCCAGGTCCAAGACAGAGAAACTCACGTTTATTACACTTACCACAAATGCTCAAAGGAGTTACAGAGGGTTTGCGCGGGGGAATAAATTACCGTAGTTCGATAAAAGCTACAGAGGGCAGGTAGTTGGGCTAGGGGACGGGCAATGGGGTCACTGCGCGTTCTTGAGCTCGTTGAGCGCGTTCTTCAGGTTCAGCCAAGGGCCACGCTTCGTGGAGAGCTTGTCGGCCAGCTGGTCCTGCGATGAAAAGAGGTAGGGGAGTGCACTGCCGTCGACTTCCTCCGTGCGGAAGAACTCGCCGATCTCGGCGGAGCCGGTGACCTTCGTCGCCCACACTTCTACGTTCTCTTGCTGAAAAGGGGATTCTTAAGTATGTTAGAATCTTCCCGTGTTACACTCCCTTAAGAGCTCTAGTCAATCTCTCTCAAGCTAGAAGCTTTGTCACCGTTTAAAGAGCTCTTGCTGGCGACAAGAGGCTATGAACCTACCGTCCAGCTTTCTAGGGAACGCTTCATCAGTTCGTCCACCTCGGGTCCACGGTTCTTGATGCTTGACACTGGTTCGTCCGTCAGCTGCGCGCGCATGTCACTCAGCATGTTCTGGATCTTCAGCTTGGGACCCAGCTTCAGAGGGACGTCCTTGACGGACTCGTTGGGAAGCAGCAGGAAGGCGCGGCCATCGAAGAGGTGCTCTCGGAAGAACTGGACGCACGTCTCGTTGTTGGTTACCTTCTGCGTGAACTGGCACACGTCCTCGACCTGGAATCGTTCTTTAGAAGAGTCTTTCCTACATGCTGACAAGATCTCTACACGTCCCTGACCACTAGGCCAAGCGTGTAGAAGGATTCTCCTGTAGAAGTAATCGACTCACCGTCCAGTTCATAGCCGCTTCCACATCGATAATCTTCCTCGCGGCCTGCTCTGCCTCCTTATCCTCAGAAGGCGTGCGAGCAGTCGACGTCGAAGGTTGTGTCTTCGGCACTTCTGGAGGAGTCTGGGGCGGAGGCGCTTGAGAAGTCTTCGGAGTCTCGGGATGAGACACCTCAGGAGCAGGAGCTCGAACCGGAACTGGAGCAGGGACGGGGACGGGAGCGGGCGTAGGAGGAGTCGGAGCCGCCACATGTGGCAGAGGATCGTAGTCCTGGAGCGCGAGAGGCGGAGGGGGCGTCGGCAGAGGCGACTTCGGAGATGCCTTCAGTTGGAGAGGAAGCACCGGAGTACCAGGACGAGGACTCTGGGCTTGTTGACCCTCTGACTGGCGGCGCAGTACGGCCGATCCTCGTCGATAGAGTTTGCGGCACGCCTTGGAGCAGTATTGCGGGTGGCGACGGTAGAAACCTTCCTGAAA
This sequence comes from Steinernema glaseri, assembly GCA_000757755.1. Taxonomy (NCBI): domain Eukaryota; kingdom Metazoa; phylum Nematoda; class Chromadorea; order Rhabditida; family Steinernematidae; genus Steinernema; species Steinernema glaseri. Next base: position 16,476 of record KN168069.1, read on the forward strand.
GGGAAGGGAGATGAGTGAATGACATACAATGCTTCTTCTACTTGCTACTTCTTCTTCTACAATGGTTCTTTGGCAGGCCCATCCCCTCTCAATTTACCAATGAAAAACCTGACATCTTAAGGTTCTCTTCAAAGTTCCCCTCACCTCCTCCAGAAGAAGGTCTCCCACCCCTACTTACCCTGAGGGACTTCCGGCACTGGAGACAGTAGGTGTCGGTGGGCATGTCGAAGGCGGAGCGCGGTGTACTTGCTTCGGGCGCCTTCGGTGGCGGCCTCACTTCCTGCAGCACCTCTCCCTCGCCTTCCTCCTCCATGGCCTCGAAGCTGCGGCGGGCGGCGACGGCTGCAGCGCGCTTCGGCGGAGGCGCCTCGTCCACGGGCTTGGCGGGACGCTCCTCAACCTCCATCGACTCCATGTTCTTCTTCGCGGCGACAGCGGCCGCACGTCGAGGAGTGCCGTCCGAGTCGCGCTTCTTCATCTCGCGCATGTACTCGTCCTTGGAAGTCGACTTGAATGGCGCCTCGCCAGGGCCGAAGTCCATGCTCAGAAGCTTCTGAAGCTCGTCCGTCTTCTTGCTTCGGCGCTTACGCACCTTCTCCTTCACGGGTGGAGTGGTCTGGAAATGGGTAGGATGAAATACAAAAAATGAGGAGCAAAACGGTGAAATGAGTTAAGATAGAAGATAGCTATTAAGAAAAGACTGTCCGAATCATCGCCTACCTTCTTCTCCTCCTTCTCCTTCTTCGTGTGTGGGCTCTTCTTCTTCGTCTCTGTCACCTTAGCCATCTCTGGCGTCTTCTGCGGCTCCTTCGCCGTCTCCTTGGCCAAAACGGACGGTCCCGGGAGGATCTTGGCCGCAAGCTCGTGAGGGTCCAACGCGGAGGTGATAGCTCTGGCGGAGATCTTGACTTCGTCGATGTTCAGTCGACTCTTGAGGGCCTCGACCAGCTTCGACGTGATAGCGGCCTCCTCGGCCTCAGAGTCCGTCTCCTCCTCCTCGACGAAGTCATCCAGGTCGGACATGTCGTCGTCAAACTTGAAGGAGGTGGGGCCCTCCTCGATGACCAGTCCGTCGATGAAGTGGAAGATGGGGTAGGTCTGCTTGTGCACGCCCTTAGAGAGCGCCGCCTCCACGGCTAGGGCCGTGCTCGCCTCGGAGCTGTAGCGCGCCGTCTGCACTTCGTCGTCCACCTCTGCAACATCCATGGTCAGGGAACGTCTCGTGGCTAGAGTAACCACTTGTCAGCTGAGGAGGCTCGTCGGCCTCGTTCTCGTCGATCTCCGTGATCACCGCGCCCCGACGGGCGTCCGCGGGAGCGGCGGCGTTGTTCACCAGCACTGGAGGCCCATTCGTGGGCATGGAGACTTGGAAGGTCGGAGGCTGTTGCTGCTGGACGGAGGAGCCGGAAGGTTGCTGCTGCTGCTGCGTCTGTTGAGGAGCTGAAAGTGGAAACGTTAAGTTCTGCCTTGGGAAATCAGAGATGCAAAAGTCGTGTAAAACTCACTGATAAGATGGTGCATGTCGATGCCGCTGAAGGAAGTGCTCGGCCCACAGAACTGCGCCATTGTCATCGGCATGTTCACGTTCATCTGCATCGGCATCGAGAAGTTCGGCGGCCACTTGGGAGGCCTTGGAGCGATCTTCACGTGGCCGGGCATCGAAGCGGTTTGAGGGGGTTTCGCCGTGTAGATCATGTTGAGCAGCGAAGCGACTTGGGGATCATGGCTGAACATGTGGATCCCGGGCGGCTGAAAAGAGAGAACAGTTAGGAGAAACATAAATTAGACATTTACTAATTTCCTGTGGCACTTCTCGTGTTGAGACACAGTTAGAAATTGTCAAGTAGGCTTTTCAGATTCGACTCACCACTTGTTGGTTTCCCTGTGGAGGAAGCATCACTGGCGCCTGAGGAGGTCCGGGATTCGTCGGCTGCTTAGGAACTCTGGGTCGGCGAGCGCGCGCCTTCGGACGGTCCTTTGGTGGATTGGGCAACGCAGACGTCGTAGAAGTCGTGGAAGGTGCTGCTGGACTGGAGCCAGGGGGTTTGGCGATGCCGACGATGTTTGGAGGAGGTCCCGAAGTCGTCTGCGGCTGTCTAAGAGTGGCTGAAGAAGCCGTGGGCTTTTTAGGAGCCATAATGGACGCCGATGGGGTCGTTTGCGCTGTGGAGGTCTGTGGTGGCTTTGCAGAGGTAGAGATTGTCATCGGGGGTACTGTAGTTGTTAGAGAGGGAACAGTGGACACTGTAGCCGCTTGCACAGGCTTGGTCAGGGTGGCGACCGTCTCTACCGGGGCAGACGATATGTAGGGTTTAGCCACGAGTGGAGGAGTTTGTAGCTGTCTAGACAAGACGGGAGCGGTCTGCAGCGGCTTCGAGACAAGCGGAGACATGCCCGGAGAAGTGATCGGCACTTTCGAAGAAGTGGTGACCGTCGAAGCGATAGGCTTGGGAGACGAGACAGTCTGCGGAGGAGGGGAGGCGACGTTCGACGAGTGAGACACCATCGGCGCCTTCTGCTTCAACTGTGCGACCTTCTCGGAGAGTTTCGACGTTGCTGGCGTCTTCGGGGTAGACGCGACGGAGACAGTCGGAATCTGGAAGAGCGCCGCCGGAGGGAAGATAGACGACTTCGCAGGCTGTTCCTGTTGGAGGGTCGGCGGCGGAGACAGCACCGGGGCCGGAGACATCGCCGGCGGGGGACTGGCAGGAGGGAGAGGAGGTGGCGGAGTCGAGGAGGCCATGGCGGCAGGCGAAGGCGCAGATTCCTCGGCGACCATCAGTGGCGGGGGACCGTCGTCGCCCGCCGGATTCTCTTCTGTGGACATCGGAGGCGTTGCTACGGCGCCGGGTTGCAGCAAAGGCCGATTGACCGTTTGGTGTCGAGTGATGGACGGCGTCGCCGCTGGTCTCGTGTGGAACACTTGGAAAGTTCTTACGTTCGGAGGCTGCTTTGAAAATTACGGGGTTTAAGGTGGATCAATGATTCCGTGGATCCGTGCTTTTGGTTCACTTCGCTTCTGGACAGCTTTTGGCATGCAATCCTCTTGGAACTTGTTGCAGTTTGTTGTGGGATAGTTTTCTGAGGGAAATGAAGTGTCGCGAAGACTTACCGCCTGGAACGTTTTCTAATTGAAGCACTCCTCCATCTTCTCATAGCCGTAAGCCTTCTTTCGGATATTTTATTGCAGACCAGACTGTCGATAGACTAAACTTGGCATTCAGACAGTCTATTCGTCTACCACAGATTCTATGCACCTCCTTGTCTCCTTGTGTCGAAGAATCCCCTGGAAGCTCTTACTTGAATTTCCTTAAGCACGATTGACGTTTTTTGGGATATTCTGTCTCCTCGCGTTCTCTGTATATTTCATAGCTTATTGATGAACCTTTCAGGGAATGGCGACACAGAAGCTGCCGGTCGAAGTTGACCCTTTATCAATATGGGAGCGATCGGCGCAGTTGAAGGAGGAGGAGTCGGCGGTGCAGAAGGCTATTGTCCGATCGAGGTAAGTTCTATATCATGACAGTTACTAGGTCTCTGTGTCTCAGATAAGATTGCAATGAATCTTACGATCTAATATCGTTATTTCAGTGTCGCGGAGCGCTTCTCCGGAAGCCGTTCTCAAGTGTGGCAGACGCTCTCGGCGATGTCGGCACACGACCAGGCCGCTTTCATGTCCAAGCTCGTCGTGAACTGGCCGTACGCGAGTGAACGTCGGGCGCTCAACTTTCCCCTCCACGGAGCCCTACTGAGCACGTGTGTCACCGCCTCCGTGGTCGCGTCGAAGATCAACTCAGAATTCTTCTTGATGAACAATCGGACGCCCTTCTTCGAGTCCATCAAACAGTGCCCGAAGTCTCCGTTCGTCTTCGGCGTCTACACCGCAGGAATCTCACTTTACGTGCTCCACCAGACGTTCATCACGAAGCAACTCTACGCTGAAGAACGGCCTTGCTCCTCCTGTGTGCTCACACAAAACGTCGTCAATGGACTCACCGCCGGCATTGCTGTTCCGCTTCTATCACTACCGTATCTATCCTACTATATTGTAAGTCTCCACGGGCTTAAGGCGATAAGTCCAGACATTATGAAGCCTTGGAAAGGACGGGCTACCGTACCCATTCTGCTGTGACCGAACGTACAGTAATGTCTTCTTTTCAGCTTCTCCAACGCAAGAACGAGAATTTCCCGAAGGTCTCCAGCTACATCGAGTTCCTCACGCTCAGCTGGGAGGGAATAAAAGCGTGCCGTCGCGTCCTACCGTACCTCATCGGTTTCCACGTACTCGCCGGCTCCATTGGAGCATATTCGATGCTGTGGGGAAGAAATAGAATATTCGATACTCTCGACGTTGACGCCGATGCAGCCAGCAGAGCGCTCCGTACAGCGTCAGAAACCACTCCGTTCCGTCAGAAGATCGACAAGCTCTTGAAGAAGCTTCCACTATACGGACGTCTCATCAATGGAGACGATGACGACCTTTAGGTTTGTTCTGTTGTTAGGTTTGATACAGATTGATAAATGCATTTTGATTGCATACAGTGGCCAATCGAGTGTTTTGACGTCGATGCGTTGCAATATTTCGGCCGTTAGAGGGTTGAAGAGGTTACGGTATGTTTCAGACGCCAATGAGCTCACCGTCCCTGGAATCGACATACAGTAGAGCAGATGTAAGAATTCACACGGCCCACAATTGTAGACACTGCCAGGTGCACATGAGACGTCTCATTTGCGAGGAGACAGCGCGTCTCATTTGCATCCCATTTGCAAAGGACAAAGCGCCTCATTTGCATCAAATTACTTGCATCGAACTGGTCGGTTCCTACAGTACCCCTTGCAGATCACCTGCGATCTGTGCTCAAAAACCTACTGCTCCGTCAGCTCGTTGAACAAGCACAAACGCGAGCAGCACAACCTGCGCGAGCACTTCGCCCGTCCGCCGTCGATACGCTGCGGCGACCCTTCCTGCTCGCGAATGTTCACCCAAATGACCGACCTGTGCCAGCACGTCCATGGCGATCACCATAGGGACGACGTGCTCCTCGAGGAAGCGCGGTTCCCCAATTTCGATCGATTCGATGTAAACGCACGCGGCCAACTTCGTCTTAACCTGAGCAAGCTGTAGGAATGGCGGAAGTCGGTGGAAGTGGACACGATGAGCAAGTTCACGAAGTTGTGTGGATCGGGGAAACGCGGCGGCAGGCAGCGAACTCAGCCGCACTTCTACTATCAGTGCCATCTCAGTGGCTACGTCGGCCGGATGCAGCAGAAGGAGTCTGCCGGGCTGAGAAGGAGGACGTCGAAGAAGATGGACAGACACTGCACGGCCTTCATGAAGGTGCGAGTGGACCAGAATACGGGGTAAGGAGTTACCGTACCTTTAAGTGTTCCTCAAAGTCATTCGGTCTTACTGTGAAAGACGAGAGCCTGTATCCCTGCATTGCCTTCACAGTCCATTCTAGGCGCGTAGCCGTGACCGCCTGCTTGACACATTTCGGCCACGAAACGGACATCGAACAACTGCCCATCTCCGAAGACTTGAAGAGCGAAATCGTCCAACTGCTGAGGGCGGGCTTGACGGACACGGAGATAGTCAATCAACTGCGCGAAGGCGCCACGCCGAACGACCGTGCCTTCTACTTGAAGCGCTACGAAGTGAGAAACATTCTTACGAAGCTGAACCGAAGCGGCGGCGTTCTGGAGCTCAAGAGCGCTGTGGAGCAGATGTCGCCGGGTACGCTTGAAGCACAGATGGAGGCTAGGAAAGAGCGCCTGGTGGATACAATCGGGGTAGGTTTGGTGCTCCGTCATTGGGACAACTTGGTCATTTATCCCGGAATTCTCATCGGCTCCTCGTCTGGGTTACGGTATCTGCATCTAAAAGGCAACCAATCATATAAGGGTCAAATGCAACTTCTATAAGATCACTTACCGTACAAAGCGCTTCAGGGCCTACTTCACACGATCCAGTGTACCACAGATCCGGAATGGCTCCGGAACGTGGAAGACGAGATGCACCACTTCATGGAGCGAATCCACGAGACGGCCGAGGAAGAAGATGTTTCAGAAGGCGACATAGACGTGGAAGGCCCAAGACCGGACATCATCATGCCCACGAGTTCCAGAAGTGGCAGATTCATAAAAATACGAAAGCTGCAATAAATCATTACCCTCTTTCCACTTCGAATCTTTAACTGTTCCCATCAGTGCATACCGTAAGCTTGTGTTGCCTACCAACTTCTGCACGCCTACCGTACCCTCTGCAGGACGATGAGCACCAGACAGGACCTGGACCAAATAGTCGTGTGCGAGGCGTGCGGCAGCTCCATGAAGCAGAAGTCGCTGCCGAAGCACAGAAGCCGTTTCCATCCACAGAAGCCCACTGAAGGCGCTCTTCCTTGTCCTTTCGACGGATGCTCCATGGGCTTCCGCACTCTTCGGGACGTTTGCGCCCACATGAATGACGAGCATGGCTTTGAGTTCGAGTTCGAACGGTACGAGTTCGACTCGACCGCCGATTTCCAGGTGAGGCCCTTCCAAGCTTCTTATGACGACCACTGCTTCCAGATCTGGTACCAGGAGCTCGAAGACAGCGGCTTCCACTTCACGCGACGCACTGGGACATACACGGCACCGGACGACACATACGAGCGCCTGAACTACCACTGCAACATCACGGGCTCGTGGAGGAACCGCCGTCGCCAGTCAGGGGTCTCCCAGGCGCAGGAGCCACATGTCATCTGTCCGGCGCACCTAACCTTCCGACGCTACCGAGGCGAGCCGGGGCGCGTGGTGGTCGACGCGCAGCTCGAGCACTACGGTCACCCACTTGAAGGACCGGCACGGACCGCACAAGAGCTCTTCGCAGGGTACAAGCTGGAGCCTGAGGACCAGGAGCGTGTGGAGCGCAAGAAACGGACAGTGGAGTTGAAGATGAAGTTGCAGACGAAGACGTGCGACTTGTTGTCGGCAATTGATGGATGGCAGGGAGACGCACTAGAAGACGTCGAGGAGAAGGTGAGTTTCGAGGAAGGCGTTGAGGAAGAGGGGTCAGACGCTGGACTAAAACACAAATAATGTAGTAGGAGTTGCAGGGAACTGCAGACTCACCTTTATCCTTGCAATTACAGGCGTTGTCGACGGTGACATCGATGGAGGAGATGACGACGCGCCTGAAAGAGAACAGTGAGATGCAGCAGCTCTTGGATTAGAGACCCTATCTTACCCATCTTGTATTTTTTTTTGCATTCCACTAAACCCACATTTCTTTCCCTCTATGTCGTGCAAGCGATTCGCATTTCTGTTGTGATTCTTCAAGTAAGTTTCCTGGGTATACGATGTAAATACATTTTGTCTGTCAACTGTCTGTTTGTTGTCTGTACACCTTAAAGTTAGAGTGCCTGCAAAAAAAACTGTTGTGACTAGGCCAGTGCACGCAATCGGCCATTTCAGCTTCAAATGACTCTCTTGGAGCCAGAAGAAGCATGTCTGAACGACACATACATCTCAAGGGAGGAGCAACCTGGGGACTTTCACTCTCTTCTCTCTGAAGTCGCAGAAGGAAGACTGTTGCTTGCAGCTCAGCCTAACAATGCTTTTATTAATAAGTACACAACAGCAGTACGCATATTAAACAAGGACTACTATACACTGTAGTCATAATTCAAAGTCTCTGAAGGGAGTAAATCATTACATTAGTGTGTCCGCTGGAACTCACCTTGCTGGTAGCCATCTACCATGTTCATGTAACCGTTAGCAACGGGCTCCTCCTGTTGGGCATATCCTCCCTCAACCCGCTAAACCGAACAAGTCTAATTACTCATAGGACAGGAAGGGACAAATACCTGGAATTCAACCAACATTATCTTGTAACGCTCTGGGTCAAGATGTGATGTCTGCATAAACTGGCGAAGCTCCTCGTAGTTTTCAGACTGGGCGACAGCGTTTCCATACTCGTCGAGGATCTCATAGGTGCGGATCAGCTCGGCCGATGCGGGCGGAATCTGCTCGAAGAGTGCGCCCTCCTCTGGCTGAAGACCTTTGGTTTTAAAGACAAACACACTCCGAACTCACTTGGTAAGTTGGCTCCTCGGCAGTGAGAACTGGCGGCATGTCGATGGGAGACGCTTCTTTCTTGCGAGGAGGACTGCTCTCTTCTTCAGCAGTGAGCATAGGAGGCGACTCCCCAGCTGGTCGCTTGCGCTTAGACACGTCGGACTTAGATACGTCTTCTTCTCCTTTTGGAGGCTCGCCACTCTCGGAGGCTTGTCTGTTCAGCCAGTCACTATACTCAGTGGCATGGGCCATTTTCACGTGGCGTTGGAGAATGCGTTTTCCGTAGAAGAATACACCTGAAACATGGCATTCAGGAGGGAAGACAAGTGATTATAACATACCACAAACATCGCACTGTTTCCCGTTGCGACCAGGTACTGGCTCCCTGAGATGAGGAGGCGGCAGCTCCGCCGAGATGGGCTTCTTCATCATCTCCTCACGCACCGTTGATGCCACAGTCTTCTCATCCTCCTTCTCTTGAGAGAATTCCATTAACGCAGGCTTCACCGGCAAACCTCGCGCTGCTATGGCCCTCACTGCCTTCCGCAGATCTACAGCTTCCATCTGCTCACGTTCCTCCAGCGAAATCAGATACTTCGTATAGGGACAGGAACGTCTGTAGTGGTACAAGAGGTTGTAGTCATACTTGAAGCCGTTTCCACAGAGAATGCACCGATGGGAACCGGCCTCAGAGTGCATGCAATTGAAGTGTCGCTCCAAGCTTCCAGCATCAGTGAAGGTGCGCATGCAATCAGAGCAGTGCACGGGTTCGTCCATCACGGCCGACAAGGAGACGTTCGGGAACGGCCTCTGTCCCTCCCACAGTGCCTTCTTGACTCTGTTCTGCTCCGCCTCGGGGACTTCGTTGTCCATGAAATCATCGGCGAAGACGAGAGTTTCTGGTGCTTCCGAACCCGTAGACTCTCCGGAACTGTTTGGGATTGGGTGGCCGTCCGCGATCTGCTCGAGAAGGCGCCTCTTGTACACGTCGAGGATAGGTTCCTGCTGGTGCTCCGACTGGCTCCCCTGATTCATATACGCAGTCATGGTCGACTGCTTCAGGAGGTCGTTGACCACTTCGAGGAGGTCGGAGTCGGGAAGGTGAACTTCGTCAGTCTCGTTGACACTTGGAACATACATCTAGAATGCAGCCGTTAAATTCTAAGTATATACCGCGAAACCTACTCGAATCTTGTGACAACTGGTGCGCCAGTGCTTGTAGAGATTCTCCTTCTCCCGGAAAAGTAGTCCACACAAGTCACAGAAGTAGCCACCACAGGGGCTGCACTCGTCCAGAGATACTTGGCGCCCAATGTGCGCACCAGCGTGACGTGGCATCTGCGCCGCCAGCACGTACACTCCACACATCATACAAGCCGCGCCTCGCTTCCCTGCTATTTCGGCGGAGTAGACCGTTTGCGCCTCATTCTTCTTCTCCACTGCTTCTCTGTGTACGATGTCGATGGGCCCAATTTCTATCTTCTTCTGTGCGACATTCTCGACCATGTCACGCAGCACGTTGACGTCCATGGATTTGCGTTCGGCGATGGAAAGCAGTTCGCCGAGGTCCCGGCAGTTCTGGCGCCAGTGGAAGAAGAGGTTGTACTCATACTTGTACGTCTTCCCACACAGCGGGCACAGGTACGAGCCGAAGGGCTAAACAGACAGGTCAGACTCAGACTGTCTATGATGTGCCTTTGTAGACAGTGTCTACTAGACACTACTACTCACCTGGTGCACAGCCAAGTGGCGCTCCAAGCGCGCTGTGTTGACGAAGGATTGTCCACACTTGGGACACAAGCAGGACCCGTAGACGCGGTTGCGACGACCGTTAATGCCGCCATGCCCATGCAATGCATCCAATGCGTCCTTGATGGCCGGATGATAGTTGTGACTTGGCACTTGGTGTCCAGGGGTCCTCGCGTCCATGTCGTCCTTATTCGAAACACATTCTCTCGGTTCTTGAGCCGGTTCTACTTCTTCCTCGACAATGTGACTGAGAATGAACGTCACAGCGCCGTCGGGCGCACGTTGGACCTCCACGTCGTCCGCTTCTCTGAAGTCTAAACAAGACGAAATTTAATCTTATAGATTTCGGTCCACAAACCAATGTCAATGTCGTCTTCAGATACCTCCAGGTACATATTCCCGTTCTCGTCTTCAACGACCTTAGCAACCGTCTCGTGCTCTTCGACGATTTCGTACCCTTCTTTTACTTCGTTCATGACGCACACCTGAATTTGTCACCCTTTACAAGCCTCTTAACACTTAACAGGCGCATCAAGAAGTGGAAGCGAAGAAGGAAGAACATGCACGGGAGAAGGCTCAAAACGATCATGAGATTCCATGGAGAAGATCCTCCTCGAGGCCAACAAAGCTCTGATCGAAGGAGCCACAGAAGAACACACGGCCCACCGCTGAGCATCTTTTCGACGATGAATCTGTAATTCAGGCAGATCGTGGTGGGATATCGCTGGTTGGCGCAGAAGATGGCCCGTGGTTCTCCTTTTTCTTCTTCGCTACGTAAGGCGAGGTAATTGACCTAGGAGGGTGGAAAAATACATCCCAAGTCTGCGACGCTAGCCTTCGGACCACGTCTACCCCTCATTCTCACTGCGAAAGCGGAATTCCGCCTTTATACCGAGTTTCTGGAACCTCACCCAAGGAAACCCTGCCTCCAACAAGATCACGGCGATGACGTTCGAGGAACTGGCGAAGAAGTTCTTAGGTGAGGGGTCTTCAAGCACGCCCAGGTCCTTCACCAGGTCGGGGAGCCGATCTTCTATCCGCTATACTGCGATCGCAGCTGGACAAGGAGAGCGTTAACTCCTCCTCCAGGAACAGGATCATCCACAAGTGTCAGGAGACATTGAGCTAAGCTCGCCTTCCAGAAGAAGCTAGTCGCCGTGCGCCAGGAGGAGTCTGGAGATGGCGGAGACTTCCCCCTCCTCACTTCCCCCTTAGAACCATCTTGCATCCTCTCTAGGAACGCAGAACGCCGCCTCTACTCCGAGTCCACAGAAGATGTCCTGCCTCCACTTTAGCAACGTGTACACACAACGAGAAATCTACCAAATGTGTGGTACAGAACAACAAACAAAAAATCAACAATAACAACAAGTAACACCGAATCCTCCTTCTTCCTAACGTCCCTGTATGACGAGCGACCACTTGGCCTCGAAATTGTTAATCTTGCTCTTCGGCAGAGCTACTTCGGCGCGCTAAATAAGGAACAGTATTATAATTAGTAATAAGTTTCGAGACGAACCGTTTTGATCTTTGGCATGAGTTCAGGCTTGTTCTTCATGGCATACTTCGCGTAGGCGATCCAGCAGTCAACTTCGGAGTAACCAAACTCGGCAACGCACAGTTCGAAAGCCTCGCTGATGGCCTTATGGTTGGTCTCCGCGCCACGAGCCAGCTCCGAGACTATGAAGTTGATGTGGAATCGCACTGAAGTGGGGACCATTGCCGCGAGGCGTTTGTACTCCTTTCGGACGACTTCTGGGTCATGGGGATGCATGACTCCGAGGTACCGTAATCGATCAGATTTTAAGGGTGCGGACACGCATGGCCGGGCTTCGAGGAAGGCGCGTTCGAAGATCGTGTCGACGTCCTCGGGATCAGTAATCAAGGTGTAGTCAACAGCCAGCTGCCAGATGGGGAGATGCTTGTCGGGGTGGAGCTGAAATATTGCGGTTCACAAGCATACTGCGGGATACGGTACCTGGGAATGCGCGGTGTTGAACAACTCCTGAACCTCATCCACCTCCTTGTTAGCAGCCTCCTCGTCTTCTATAGTGTGGAACGTCTTCTCCGCGAGATGAACGATGTGAGCGAGACGAATCTGCCATAAAAGAGAGGACGATGGGTACTTGACAAGAAGCTTCTTGGTGAGTGTCTGCTTCTGAAGGCTTGAAAGAGAGGCGATCGGGATCCATTTCTCGAACTCGCTCTGTTCGCCACAGTCCATCTCCTCGAGCGAGAGGATGAGTGATCCGAGACGCATCTTGGCGTACGGGTCTAAAAGGCTGCTTTAGACATCAGAAGATCCTCCTAAAACTGACCATTGTTCTTGATCCTCTCCAAGCAGTATTGAATAAACAGCCTGTACATCTTCTCGGTGGGCAGCTCCTTGATGCACTGCTCATATGCGTTGCAGACATCAGCCTCTTCTAATTCCGCGGCGCGCACTTTGGTCATGTAGAAGTACTCGGACTTCGATTCCTCCAGACGTTTGTAGAGATCGTCGCTTAGCTGGACAGCCACATTTCCACATTTCAAAGCAAAGTCCCAGCATTTGAAGAGGAATTCTAGAGAAAGAAACGTAGAAGGGATCTAAGTGCCTGGAAATATACCGTTCTTCAAGTCTTCGGTCTCCAGTGTTCTCAGCGCCTGATCTCTGACAATCTCCGCCAGCTTGAACTGGAAGACGGCATCCTGGATCGATGCGAGTTCGGCGGCGATAGCAGCACTGTCCGGGGTGGGACCACCATCTTCTTCCTTCTTCAGCAGCATCTGCCGACGTTCGAAAAGTCTGAAAAGTCAACATTTACATCAAATGTCTTTGTGAGGCTTGACAGAGGAAATGCTTCAAGTAAATCAGCCATATGGCCCGGTGCATACATACACCGTCGACCTCATCCTACCTTTTAACATAGTTGATTTCGATATCGTATAGGGCAGCCCAAAGACGCACTTCTTGAGGAGAAGACCGGAGACTGAGCTGTAGCTGCGAACGAGCGTTTTCTGGACTGTTGTTGGTGAAGAATTCGAAACGAGCGGCTTCTTCGCGAAGAGCGACGTTCTTTCCGTGGAACTTAAACAGATCTTGATGTTACATCATTTAGAAGGATTAAGTACCTGAAGGGCTCGAGAATACGCGCGACTGAGCACTCCATACATGTTGTATTCTTTGAGGAAACGCACTTGCTTCTGGAAGAAGTTCAGCCGTCCCTAAAAGGTCATTATTTTCACGGAACATAGGATTTCCGATGTACCGGAAAGCGGCTGCATATGCGCGTGTAGAGTTCAGCGATCTTTCCTTGCAGCGGACCATTGATTTGGTCATATTTCAGTTGATAATTCCGAATTTCTCGCCGCTTGTTGATCAACCGGAGCATGTCTTCCAGGTAACTCGTGTAGTTGAAGAAGTCGTTCGGGTTTTTGTTCTAAACGGTTTATCAGCTACGCTCGTAGTAGGGAATATATGATACCAGTTTAGTGCAGCGGTAGTCCAATCTGCGGCATCGTTTGATGAAGACGGTCACTTCTCCACCGGTGAGCAGCTTTACGTTCTTCAGCTGCTCGAAGAGCGGGAGGAGCTTCTCCAGGCTTTGTTCGACGTACTCGGCCATTTTACTCCTGAAAAGGCGGAAACAAAGAGTTTAAGAAGCGTTATGGTGCAATGACTACTCGAGGAAGCTTGGGAGACGACTTTGGCATCTTCGATAAGGCAAAAATGGACACCCTCCTCATATGGAGGCAAAACAAACAAAGCATTGGCGACGCGAATATAATTGGCTTATTTGACTTGACACCGGGGCCTTTCAAGGTGTGAAACACGATTGAAGCAAGAAGAAACTGGCGAGATTGCTTCTTTCCGTGGAAATGGTGAAGTCAGCTCGCCAATGCGCGTAGAATATTATTTCACGCGGACGATCTGGATCTCCTTACAGCGATATTAAAGAGCCTTCAAGAAGCTCGAAATTTCACGAAGAAACTATTCATTCAGAAATTTGGTCGACCGCGTCGAGACCATTCTTACATTTCACACCACGGGACAAAATAGTGCAGCTGCGAAGGACTGGCTACGTCTGCCCAAAGATAATAAACGAAGCCGAAATTCTGCACAGATGGAGATTAGATCCATCAACATGGAACATCGTCGCCGAATATGCCGCACGAGCATTTGGGAACGAACAGTCAGTCATCCCACCAATCCATCATATACCGGAGGTCTCGCAACGATCTGTCTTTATTTTGATCTCGGAGTCTGGAAAGCATTGAAGTCTACAGCAATGCCAAGTGCGGAGGCGACAAAGCTTCGCCCTCTAATGTATCTCCCATTTGTAATCTCTGTCAGCCCTACGGCTTCGCCTACTTAGAAGCACTTTTTCTGTACAGTGGATACACGTCCCAACTGATCGCCATATGACTTCTTCTTTCTCAAGTTTTCGGCCTTGCTTTTACTTGACTCAATGACACCGTTCCGTGACTTTCTTGCGAGAATTTGCGATGTAACTCACGTGGATCAATTTAAGATGATTGATGGGATTATCCAATTTGATCGGACATACAGTTCGCCGGTCCGATCTTTCCCAGCGGATCTCTTCAGTTTCGATAAGGACCGGTCGCGAAGCAGTTCTCGCTGTCGATCTCCTGTGGTCGTACAGGATATCTGCCCGAAGAAGCCGCTCTCCGACATCGTCTCATGCATAGATCACTTCAAAGGCCACTCGAAGTCTCGTGGCGTGGAAGTCCTGAAGGCAACCCAATCAGGAGCCGACTGCGTGGCCTTCAGTTGCGATGGCTCCTACGTCGCCGCTGGGACCCGCAGTACGAATGTCGTCACGATAGGCGCAGTCGACAAGACATCCTACAAAGTGGTACTTCGCCGAATCTCCCCTGTCTCGCTAACGATTCTGTTTAGAAGCACGTTTTCGACGGTCATGGACACGAAGACTTGATCGCGGCGGTAGACTTCCATCCAAAACAACCCCCCGTTCTGGTCTCGGCTGGGCTTTCGGACAAAACCGTTAGGATATGGGACCTACGAGGGACAGCAAGCCACACAAGGGTCGGCGTCAATCAGCTAAGTAAGTATGTCCCTTATGAGAGTCATTTTCTTTGACAAAATCCATTTAGATGCTCCTATAGCAAAATGTAAATACTCTCCAGATGGACGCTACATTATAGTCGCCGATGAGGGTGATACTATGACCCTTCTAGATGGTCGTACCTTCGGAACGGTCGCGACCATACGTATGAAGGACGGCTGTAGAGATCTGTGCTTCCATCCCAGTGGGAAGTTTATCTTCATGGCAGCTGGCAACGGACGTGTCGATGTCTACAGGTAAGAGACCTTTCCCAAGTGCACTGTAGTTATGGGTCACACGAAGTTGAGCCTATCCCCAACCTGTGATCCACCTAAATCTGTTTCCTACCGTCATAGTCAGCTCCCATCACATGTACTTAACTTTCATTTTAGCGTACCCAAGAATCTGGAACACGTGAAGTCCATCGCAGCGCATTCGAACCAAGCTCACTGTAACAGCATAGCGATCTCATCGGATGGTTCTACGATGGCAGTCGGCGCTTCGGACTCCATTTGCTCATTGTGGGAGCTGGATCGGCTTATGTGCACCCGAAACGTCGGACGAATGGATTGGCCAGTCAACGCTGTGGCGTTCAGCTACTGCGACAACCTTCTTGCAATTGGCGGAGAAGACCGCTTCCTCGATATCTCGTACCAGAAGACCGCTGAGCGCGTTGCTGAAGTTCCTTTGGACCGTGAATGCATTGCCCTGGCTTGGCATCCGAAGGCTTACCTCCTCGCGTACATTACGAACGCGTACGACTCCAGGGAACGGGACCCGTGTCCTGTCCGTCTTTTCGGGTATACAAAGAATTAATTCGTTATGTACTTTCAAGATATAAAAGTTTTCTTGTGTCTATACTTGAGTGTCCCACTAGGTACTCCAGAACTCACGGATCATAGCAGTTTTATTCACACTTCTCTGTACAAATAACAATGTCATGGAAACAACAGGCCAGAAAGCATTACATGCGGGCATCACCAGAGCCAGAAGCCGGAAGGCTCGGACGGTCGTTCAAGAACCCTTTGAACATTTCAATCGGGAACGGGAAGATGATCGTGGAATTCTTTTCGGCGCTAAAATTTCGTTTGGTAAATTGACAGCTCAGTGTTATCTTACCTGATGGTGTTCAATGTTTGCAGATAGCGGAGCTGGAGAGCGTTGGGCGCCTCGGACATCACAATGGCAGCCTGGCTCAGCGCCTTCGACGCCTTCATCTCTCCTTCGGCGGCGATCACCTTGGCTCGAGCTTCTCGGGCGGCTTCAGCCTCGGCGGCCATGGCTCTCTGGAGCTGAAGGGGCAGACGAACGTCCTTCACTTCGACGCGTTCGACGTTGACGCCCCAGGGATCCGTGGCGACGTCAAGGGCTTCCTGCATCTGGTGGGAGATGGATTCGCGTTCCGAGAGCATCTCGGAAAGCGTCTTCGTCCCGAGGATGTTGCGGAGAGTCGTTTGC